>JADRCD010146480.1:0-12813 GCA_019843815.1 Montemys delectorum | reverse complement strand
GGGGGGGAGTACACCTGGCTTCACACCTGGCCGGAGCGGAAGCATTGACAAAACATTTTATGGTTTTTCCGAGAACACTCCATGGTTCCTCGGAGAATAGACTGTTACTCAGATAAGGTCAAATTCTCAGGGACAACAGGGACACTCTGACCCTGACAGATGACTAGCCACCCTACTAACTATTAACTAGAGAAGGATGGACAATGGCACACATGAGAAGGGAGAACTATACTCCCAGAAAACAAGCAAAAGTGTTACTAGGCCAAGTGCACAGATGGACTAATTTAGGGGATAAAAAGCTTGTCCAAGCAGTTAAGGAATCTAAAGTATATATAACAGACCTCAAGGTTTGGACTACAGAAATAGTAAAGCCGTGTGAGGTATGCCAGAAAGTGAATGCTTAAGCAGCGAAGAGTAAACAGGACAAAGACTTAGGGGAGGATGGCCTGGAGTATATTGGAGGGTTCACTTTTACAGAAATTAAGCCAGAAAAACATTGTTACAAATACCTTCTAGTGATTTTGGATACTTTCTCTGGATGGGCTGAGGCTTTCCCCACCAAGCAGGGAACAGCTACCATGGTAGCTAAGAAGATATTAGAGGAAATTCCTCTTGGGTTTGGAGTGCCCAAAGTAATTGGATCAGACAGTGGTCCTGCTTTTGTCTCTAAGGTAAGTTGGGGATTGGAAGAGATATTGGGGACTAATTGGAAGCCCAATTGTGTACACCATCCTCAGAGATCAGGGCAGTTAGCAAGAATGAACAGAACTCTAAAAGAGACCTTAACTAAATTTTCCTTGGAGACTGGTACTGACTGGGTGGTACTCTCCTTCCTCTGGCCCTATCATGAGCCTGGAACACCCCTTATTATTTTTAACCCGACCCCTTTTGAGATCCTGTATAGGATCCCTACTCCCTTGACCCCACCTCTTGATCACCCCCTAAAAAAATGACTTTTCATGCAGACAAGGATCTTATGGCTTGATTGCAAGTCTTCCAGGTCAACCACCAGAAATTATGGCCTACACTTAGTACCCTGTATAATGCAGGTACTCCGGTGGTTCTACATGACTACCAAGTTGCAGATTGTGTATATGTTAAGAGACATCATGCTGAAAACTTGGAAGAAAAGTGGAAAGGGATGTTCCTGATATTGCTGAGTAACTGCCTGGGTTCACGTAACTCATGTCAGACCAGCACCTGCACCCAAAACCAACTGGATAGGAGATAGATTCTGGAGCAACCCCCTCAAGCTCAAGATCACCCACCATTCTTCAAAACCAGAGAAACCATGATATGGTTATGGTGTATCTTCCTTCCAGCACTGAGCCTCTGCACCCCCCACAACCTTACCTAAGTGACTTGGTAAGTACTCTCAACTACTGGGGATGTAGCTTGGTTCACTACTGAGGAATATTCACCTTACATCTGCTGGCTGGACCTTGTATTTGATCCCTGTAAGTTAATGGTGGGTCTTGACTCCAGGGATATCCCCACCCTAGAGACACAGGGAGAGGGATTACCAGAATGTGGGGGATGAGGGAATTGTGAATCTAAACCATGTCCCAGAAGCAGCCTTGGAGGGTAGGGTTTAGGGTACAGACACCCAAAGTTGAGTGTCCTGCAAGAAACCCCCATATATATGTGCCCCAGAGATAGGTGAAACCAGAAACAGGCCCATCAGTGTTGGGGGGGGGCAACCACTTTTTCTGTGCTACCTGGGGGTGTGGAACATTAGGAAGCATACATTGGAAACTATTCCAGGGATAGTTAAACTTTCAATAGCCAAGGTGAGATAAGGGCTAGCCAAACAGAAGAGAGAAAGAGAACAAAGTCAGGGCTGGTTTGGAATATTGGCTTAATACCTCCCCTTGCCTAGCTACCCTCATATCCACCTTGTTATGACCCCTAATTTTTCTCCTGCCATTGTTGACCTTTGGAACCTGAGTATTGAACAAGCTTACAGCCTTCATAAAAGAGAGAATAGGAGCAGTGGAGATCATGGTCTTCCCCCAAAAGTAGGAGACCTTGAGGACAGGAACTGAGGAACATTAATTTGTTACCCAAGACCCCTGAGAATAGCTCCAGGAATAGAGCTTGTATAAGAAAAAGAGGGAATGAGGGACACTAAGGGTTTTTGCCAGTCCCACACACCTCCTTAGAGCTTCTCTCCACACACCTGAGTGGAGCTGTCTCAAAGCTCCATGAACTTTTGGGTTCTCTCAGTTGAAGGAAGAAAAGGACCTGAAACACAGAGTTTGAGAACAAAAGGACGCAAAGTCAAGTTGAAATAGCCCAATCAAGACTTTGTACTTTACTTTTGGGGTTCAGCATTTATATGTACATGAGAAATCAAAATTGCTTCTCTAGGTTATAATGATATTTGCATAACATAAACATTGTGGGAGGAGTCAGGAAAAAGTCAAAGGAGAGTCAGGGGCAAAGGTCACCAGCAGCTGGGATGTCTGCGGATATCCCCAGGCAGCAGTAAGTGTTGTCACAGGCATAGTTGTATCTCAGTGTGAACTTCCCAGGCAGCTTCTTTCAGAGATAACCTGATAGTCTGCAGAAGGTCTTTTGTCTTAATTCCCCAGGTGACCGCCTTGGGCAGAAACTGCCAAAGTCCTGAGGTTGAACTGGGTGGGGGAGGCAACACACACTGGGGGCCATTGCTAGGCCAAGTTCCATTCTCCACCCACAAGAAAGTTCTTGAGTAAAAAACTCTCAGAATGTACTAACTGATAATTATCTCACCCTCTGGAAAGTCCCAGGTAGAGTTCAAATGTGTGTCATGCTTGGTAACCAATAGATTTAAAAGTCAATATGCTTAACCAATAAGTTTGAAGTGTAACCTTGCTGATGTAACCTGTGTCCATAAAATGTATAAAAACTGCTTTTAATAGCCATTTGGCATTACCTTCTAGTCACTTGCCTTGAAGGACTCACTGATGGTTGACCCGAATGCACTAGAAAATAAACCTCTTGCTGCTATTGCATGGAAAAAGAAAACAACAAACAAACAAAAGAACATTTAAAAAAACACATGATCATCATCTCTGTAGGCTTTTATCTTTCAAAACTTACTTTGAATAAGGGTTGTTAAATGCTTTAACATCACTTCTAGCCCATCTGCCACAAGTAGTGGAAAGGAAATATTAATAGGGCAAAGAAGGACGTAGACATGTTTAGAAATAGTTCTTCCTTCCATTTTTATCTCCTTGTACAAAGCTCAAGTCCAAGTAAAACCAGATACACTGAAACTAATAGAAGACAAAGTGGTGAAGAGTATAGAACACATGGGCACAGTGGAAAATTTCCTGGAAAGAACGCCAATGGATTATGCTCTAAGATAAAGAATCAACAAATGGGACTTCATAAAATTACAAAGTTTCTGTAAGGCAAAGGATACTGTCAATAAGACAAAACAAAATCATTGGGAAAAGATCTTTACCAATCCTATATCTGTTAGAGGACTAATATTATATATATAGAGAGAGAGAGCTCAAGAAATTAGACTACAGAGAATCAAATAACATTAGTTCTCAACTGAGGAATATCAAATGGCCTAGAAGCACATGGAGAAATGTTCAATATCCATAGTCATCAGGAAAATGAAAATCAAAACAACCCTGAGATTCTACCCCACAACAATCTAAATAGCTAAGGTTAAAATCTCAGGCGACAGCAGATGTGCAGAAAGAGAAACTCTCCTCCATTGTTGGTGGGATTGCAAGCTTGTATAATTAATCTTGAAATCAGTCTGGCAGTTCCAAAATATATAAAGAACACAAGAAATTAGATATGACTAAACCGAATAAGATTTAAAAATTGGACACAGTGCTAAATAGAAAATTACCCACATAAGAATCTTGAGTTGCTGAGAAGTACTTAAAGAAATGTTCCACACCCTTAGCCATAAGGGAAATACAAACCAAAATTCCCCTGACATTACATTTTAGAGCCATTGGAATGGCTAAGATTAAAAACTGAAGTAACAGAACATTCTGGAGAGGAGGTGGACTAAGAACATCCCTCCTTCATTGCTTGTGGGATTGTAAACTGTTACAACTACTCTGGAAATCAATCTGGTGGTTTGTCTAAAAATTGGAAATAGATTTACCTGAAAACCCAGCTACTCCATTCCTGGGCAGATTACCAAAAGATACTCCACCTTACTACAAGAACATATATGTTTATAGCAGCTTTATTTGTAATAGCCAGAAATTGGAAGAAGAAACATATGCCCGTCAAGTGAAGTATGCATACAGAAGCTGGAACTAGAAAATATCATCGTGAGAGAGATACACAGACCCAAAAGGACATTCATGGTATGTACTCATTTGTAAGTGGATATTAGCCATAAAGTACAGGATTCCCATGCTATACTCCACAGAATCATGACGCTAAACAAGAAGGAAAGGCCAATCAAGGATGTTTGAATCTCACTTAGAAGGGGGAATAAAATATATATAAGAGGCAATTGGAGAGAGGGAAATGAGTGGGAATGGGTGTGGCCAGGGGAATGGAGGGTGTTCTAGATCAAGTATGGGGAAAGACAGGAGAAAGGGCCAGAGGGCTAGAGGGCCAGGAGAATGAATGGAAATCAGTGCCTGGTTGAAGCAGGGAGTTAAGGGCATCTCTATGATGATCTACCCACTGATCTCGGATAAGGGGATTGGGAATCTCTGGGGATAACATTAACATAAACTCCTCAAAATGTAGATACAGAATCTGATGAGGCCATTTTCTATAGACAGGCAGGACCCCCAATGGATAAGTACACCAACCTACTCAAATAACTTTCAATTCAAAATTTGTCCTGTCTCTAAAGAATGCAGGGTCAAAGATGAAATAGACTAGGGGAACAGCCAACCAATAATAAGTGGTTCAACTTGAGACCCATCCCAAGGGGAAATGCCAAAGCCTGACATTACTAATGATACTCTATGATGCTTGTAGACATGAGCTTAATATAATTGTCCTCTGACAGGCTCCACCCAGCACCTGACTAAACAGACACAGGGGCTCACAGCAAAACATGGAGCTAGGGAGAGTCTTATGGAAGAGTTGGGGAAAGGATTGAGGGCTCGAGAGGGGATAGGGACCCCAGAGGAAGACCAACAGGGTCAACTATCCTGGATGTTTGGGGGCTTTCAGAGAATGAACTACCAACCAAAGGGCATACACAAGCCACCCCTGGCACAAATGTAACAGATGTGCAATTTGGTCTTCATGTGGGTCTTCATGAGGGTTTCCTAATAGCTGGAACATGTGCTGTCCCCCATCAAGATAAAAGTCCTAGAAAGATTATGGATACAAAGGTCATACCTAATATGATGAAGACAATTTATAGAAACTCTATATCCTAAATGGAGAGAATCTCAAAGTATTTCCACTAAATTATGGAACAAAACATGGTTTTCCAGTCACTGGAGGATATCAAGGGGATACAAACTGGAAAGGAAGAAGCCAAAGTGTCTATATTTTCAGATGATGAGATTTTATACACCTATGACCCTAAAAATGCTATTAGGAAACGTCTCCAGCTAACAATCTCCATCAATAAAGTTATCAGAATAGAAAATTACATCAAAAAATTAGTAGTGTTCCTATAAACAAATGACAGACAGAATGAAATAGGGAAATATATCTTTTACTATAGCCTTTAAATATGTATGTATTATGATAATGTTAACTAAAAGTGAAAGATTTGTATAATACAAATTTAAGACATTGAGAAAGTGTAATTGAAGAAGATATCAGAAAATAAAGGATCTCCTATGCTCACTGAACATTTTTCACTTCATATGGAAACTCAAAGATAAAAAAGAGAATAGCTAAAATACTTCTGAAGAATTAAAAAATAGCTGAAGCTATCACCATCCTGGATCTCAAACTGTACTACAGAAATATGGTAATAAACATATCATTGTTTTAGTATAACAACAGTCATATTGATCAATGGACTCCAAATGAACTCCCAGTCATGAATTCACACACATATGGACACCTGGTTTGTGACAAAGAAGATGGAAAAAACAGTAGAAATTACACTGAATCTTTAGCTAATTGTGGTGATTAAATTGGATGGCTGCATGGAGAACAGAGAAAATAGATCCTTTCATGTAATCCTGAAAAAGATCTGAACTCTGAATAGAACAAGGATCATAATATAATATGAACTACATTGAACCTAATAGAAGAGAAAACAGGAAACAGTATTGAACTAATTGGGACTGGGAAATATTTTCTGAACTGGGCATCATTGTCATAGGCACCAAGAACAAAGCAAATATTAAGAAATAGAACCTCATGAAATAGAAATACTTCTGAATTTGTAACAACACCATCGTTCAGACATATCTAGTTGCTACACGTTTGGATCTTACGAATTATCCATCCCATATAGTGTTAATATATAAAATATATAAAGAACTAAAAAATCTTGAATATCAAGAAAACAAATTACCAAATAAAAATAAGGTGCACAACTAAGCAGAATTCTCAAAAATTTTGTGAGAAATAACGAAAGAAAAGTTCAATATGGATCAGCCCACACTTGCTATTGCAAATGTCAGGTAAGGGGGAGCTGTTAATACCTCAAGATTCAGCCATACTTGTCTTTGTCGTATACCCAAAGAACTCCACATCGTCCTACAGAAACACTTGCTCAACAGTGTTCTTTGCCTTTCTATTCATAACAGGAAAAACCTGGAAACAACCTATGTCATAATTAATTCCTCTTGCTGCTTCAAAACATCATAACCAAAGTGTTTGTTTGGAGATGAAAGAGTTTATTCAGATTATACTTCCCATTGCTGTTCATCATCAAAGGCTGTAAGGACAGGGATTCAAACAGCAGAGCAGATAGAAATCATGACATTGAGGCGATGGAGGGATGTTTATTGTCTTGCTCAGCCTGCTGTTCTAAAGAACCCAGCACCACTAGCACAGGGATTACACCACCCACAAAGGCCTAGGCCCTCCCCCATTGATCACTAATTGAGAACATGCCTGACAGCTGGGACTCATGGAGGCATTTCCTCAACTGAGCATCCTTTCTTTCTGATGATTCTAGCTTGTATCAAGATGACACAAAACCAGTCAGCAATGCCTATATATTTATCAACAGATGAATAAATAAAGGAAATGTGTTACATTTACACATTGGTATATAACTCACCATATATATATCTTACATGTGGGTGTTAGCTTTTAAGCCTTCAATAAGTATAGTACTGTGTATGTAACTACAGAAGTTAGGTATAGAGCAAGGGAGTAGAGCACAGAGAATGACCTCCTCAGAAAAAGGAAATAGAATAAATACTAATGAATCTCTCTCTCTCTCTCTCTCTCTCTCTCTCTCTCTCTCTCTCTCTCTCTCTCTCTCTCATATATATATTTTAAAAGGTGGATGGTATTAGTTATCTCTCCCTATATCCTCCCATCAACCTTTCCCTCCTATACATCGCAATTTACAGTTTCTTTTCAATTATTTTTCTATCCTTCTTCATGACAACTATTTTCTATCTTATGTACCTAGAAATCTCTAGATAGCTTATTACTAGTATCTGAGTTGTCTAGTTGCTCCAATTTAAACAAGTGTATCTAAAGATTCAAAGCAAGTATAGCCATGTGATGACTATTTTAGAGGTTGATTGAAGCAGAGTAAGAGAAGAAAATTACTGGTTTCCTGGACAGTTGACTTGCACTTGGCATTCAGGGAAATAAATAAAAAGCATAAAGTGGATTTGGAGCATATTTTACAATTTCCTAGAAAAAAAATGAACACAGGCTGATTGAAGGTACTAGGGAACAGCTAACAATGAAGGAGGCCCCTGTATCTTGAGTATTAATTAAAAATGATGGTGTTCTTTTCTTATTTACAATAAAGTCCATAAAAGTACGAACTTGGGATAGATATGAGCAGTGGTGAGGGAACAAGTTGAAAAGGAATCAGGTTCAGCTTATAAACATTGTTAGAAGCAGTCATATCTACACTGATTTTGGAGGAAAGTTTGGAGTGTTTGAATTTGAAGATTCTATAGATCAGAAATTGTGAGTGTGTGTCTGTTTGTGTTATGTGTACACATGTGCATGTGCGTACACACTAATTGGTATGTACTGCCATTAACCATTCTAACACCTACAAATTAGAACAAGTTAGGCAATAGAGATCCTTGAAACACAAATAAAATGACAGATTGAGAAATACAAGGATTTCATAAGGCATTCTGCAAGGCTTAGAATATTTGTCAGTAAATGCAAGGACATGTAAAATACCAATGCAATTCACCCTTATGAAAGGTTGCTAAAATGTGAATGAGATAAATGTAGATACAAAAGTATTCACATACACATGTTTTGAGAAATTGGATGAAAATAAATGACAGATTAGTATCATGTGAGAAATTAAATATCTTGCTATTTCCTAGTCTAATTTGAAGTACTAAAGCCCTTGGGAATATAAGTAAAGTTATATTCAAATTATTTCTTCTTAATGCTGTAACTTTTGTTTAAGGAGCCAGTGTCCCGGTTTAGTGATATATTTACATGTACAATACATCATCTTTTTAAAATGCAGCTTTTATTGAATTGCAAGAAATCATGTATCCATCAATATAGCAATCTAAAAATTACTAGTATTCTGCACTTGATAAAAAGACTAGATATGATTGTCACCAGAACAACTTTATAAAGTTATCTTATGTCCTGGAGAAGTGAATACCTTTTTTAATGCTCATCTTCAGAAGAACACTAATCTGTATTTATTCCATTTTCCAAAAAATATTATAAAAATATGCCAATGCCATGAAGCTCTTTGCACATTTCTTTCATTTGGTGTAATGCCTTTAAGATTCATCCATCAAATAGCATGTTTCTTCTTACTTTACATTGCTTGACTTAAGTCATTGGCTGAACATTCTGAAGTCTGGATGCACTATAGTTTAGTCTGCTTGTAATTATCTTACCTTCTTCTCTTCATTGATCTTCCTTATCTCCCCACTCATTTACATACTTCATTTCTTTTTCCATAAAATAAAATCAGGCCAATAAGAAAGAAGAGGAAAAGGGAGAGAAGGGTGAGAAGAAGGAGGGGGAGGAAGAGAAGGAGAAGATGAGGAAAAAAAGGTAAAGAAGAAACAACATAAAAAAGCATGAGAAACAAACTCATATTTATCTGTCTCTCTGTCTCTCTGTATCTGTCTCTATTTCTCTCACACTCACACATGTATGCACACACACACACACAACACACACTCACATACACACAATAAAACTACAAAATCAAATGAAAAACATGATAGATAAGCAAGAAAAGAAAAGTACACTGTGAGACAAAACCTTTCTTAAAAATGCCATTGAGTTTGTTTTAGGTTGGCCATACACTCCTGCAAGTGGTTTGAATAATCACTGAAACTCCCTTGTGGGGAAAAAAATCTATATTTTCCATATAAGCTGCTGTCAACTAGAGGCATCTTTATGGTCAAAGTTTAGAATTCAGGTCTACGTCTCTCTATGTTGGAAATTCATCTGGTTTGGACCTGTGTAGGCTCTGTATATGCTGCCACATCTTTCAGAATTCATACATGTACAAGTTCTATTGTGTCTACAAGGCCTTGTTTCCTAGGTACTTTATAGGCAAATAAGAAAACACACAATTGAGATAAAAATACTGACAGGCTGGTTTTGTTATTGTTGTTGTTGTTGTTGTTGTTGTTGCTTTGAATTGTTTTTTTGTTTTGTTTTGTTTTTGTTTTTTTTGTTTTTCGCATGGGAGCCCTTGAACTCAGGAGTCAGGGTGCATTTCTAAACTTGACTCAGCCCCAGGCTTTTATTGAAGTCATACAAGGAAGTTGTGTTACAAAATTCATAGGGGGCAGGTAAATGCTTCTCTATTTTGCTGTGTTGACATTTTCTTGTGATGCAGAATAATACAAATTTAGAACAGAAAAAAGAAAGGAACTGTATAATCTCAGACATAATAATTTTACAGCAAGCACAATTTTTTATATCCCCGATCAGTCTTTGGTGAGGTCAGGGACAGCAGTAACACAGTTACAAAATCAGGATTTTTTTAGACATGTATGAGACAGTATGCTTTCATAAAGGGCAAACATGAGGTCATACTGCTGACCCTGCAGTCTTTATAAATTTTAGACCCCATCTGTCTATCTACAAAAACATCTTCACCCAACCTGTGCGGAGAATTCCTAGGGAGATGCCACATCGTCCCTGAACCCAAGGAATCCATTGCTAATTTTTTGGGAAGTATCTATATATTATTCCATCCTCAATTTTATGATAAAAATATCCAGTTTTTATTACATAGAATTGAGACTAAGACAGGGGAGACAGCTGGAGAATTATTGTGGCTCTAGATTACTTTCATTTCCACTTAGAGTGAGTGACTGTAACATACATTTGTCTTGAATTCATGAACACCCTTCATTTTAATGTTATTGGTAACATCTAATTTCTGGATATCAAGTGGGCTCCGACTAGATCTTGCCAGGTCTCCAAATACTGGTTTAATCAAGGAAGGACAAAAAGAAAGGAACAGTAAATAGATAAAAAGAATGGTAAGTACTAAGAATAATTGTAGAAATGACATCAACTGCTTACACCAAAGAAGCAGGCCTTGGGGGCTTTTAGTACTCATACTGGGATCTACACGAGGCCATATCCTTGAGCTTTGAAACCCGGTACCCCTGGCAGGTTTTACTTCCTTGTCATCAGAGGTTCCAGGCATCTCAAGCTTAATGTGGTGTATCTCCAACAGGGAGGAATTAGAGAAGGCAAGCCATTTAGGACAAAATGCTACAAGAGTTTTCACTATCTGAAGTTGCAGGAATCTCTATTTGTTTTCATATGCTGAAGGATGAAGCTTCTTTGTTATTTGCTGAGTATGACACAGATCTTGTCATATGACAGAATTTCATTAGGAGCAGAAGCAGTAATATTGCTATGTTTCTTTAAGAGAACAATAATATTTAATTCCACTTATGTCAATGAGCTACCTAGACTCAGACTTTTGGTAACACTCTCAATCAACATAAATGGAGAAACTAAAATATTCCATGACAAAACCAAATTAAAACAATATAAATCTACAAAACCAGCCCTACAGAGGATTCTAGAAGAAAAGAATCCAGCAAAAGGAGAGTACCTACACAAAATAATAAACAAGATATTAATCATCTCACAGCAAAGTCAAAAGGAAAGAGTTATATGCACATAATGCCCCCTACAACAACAAACATAACATGAACTAACAATCATCTGTCTTTATTTTCTCTCAATATCAATGTACTAAATTCTCCAATAAGAAGACATAAGCTAACAGACTGAATATGCAAACAGGACCCAGCATTGTGTTTCATACAAGAAACACACTTCAATACAATGACAACCTGTATCTCAAAGTGAAAGGCTGGAAAAAATGTCTTCTGAGCAAATGGTCCCAAGAAACAAGCTCGAATTGCCGTCTTAATATCTAATAGAAGAGACTTTCACCCAAAATGTATCAAGCAAGATTGTGAAGAATACTTCTTATCCATCAGAGGAAAAATGCATGAGAAGAAAGTCTCAATTCTGAACATCTATACTCCAAATGCAAGGGAACCCACATTTATAAAACAAACTTTACTAAAGTTCAAAACACACATTGAACCTTATGTAATAATAGTGGGAAACTTCAATACTCCATTCTCACTAATGGACATGTCACTAAAACTGAAATTAAACACAGACACAGTGAAACTAATAGAGGTTATTAACCAAAAAGATTTAACAGATGTCTACAGAATATTTTATCCTACAACAAAGGAATGTAGATTCTTATCAGTACCTCATGGTATCTTCTCCAAAATTGAAAATATAATCAGTCATAAAACAAGCCTCAACCAATATAAGAAGATTGAAATAAATCCATATATCCTATCAGAACAACATGGCCTTCAGTAACATGAAGAGTGGTCTTCAATAACAACAAAAACAACTGAAAACTCACATACTCATGGAAACTGAACAACTCTCTACTCAATGATAACACGTTCAGGGAATAAATAAAGAAATTAAAGACTTGGGGCTGGAGTGATGGCTCAGCAGTTAAGAGCACTGACTGCTCTTCCAGAGGTCCTGAGTTCAATTCCCAGCAACCACATGGTGGCTCACAACCATCTGTACTGAGATCTGATGCCCTCTTCTGGTGTGTCTGAAGACAGCTACAGTGTACTTACATATAATAAATAAATAAATCTTAATAAAAAAAGAAATGAAAGACTTCTTGGAATTCAATGAACATGATGACACAGCATACCCACACTTATGGAATACAATGAATGCAGTGATAAGAGGAAAATTCATAGCACAAAGTGTCATGCTGGTGAAGAAATTGGAGAGATTCTACACTAGCAACTTAACAGTATACCTGAGAACTTTAGAGCAAAAAGAAGCAAATACCCCAATTTACTTGATAGGAGGATATAGTCAAACTTAGGACTGACATCAACCAAACAGAAATAAAAAGAACAATTCAAAGAATTAATGAAACAAAAATCCTGTTGTTTGAGAAAACCAACAAGATAAACCCCTAACCAAACTAACTAAACGGCCGAGAGACATTATCCAAATTAACAAAACCAGAAATGAAAAAGGAGGCATAACAACAGAATCTAAGGAAATTCAAAAATCATCAGACCCTACAACAAAAGACTATACAAAGCCAGAAAATTTAGATGAAATGAATGATTTTGTAGGCAGATACCACATACCAAATTTAAGTAAAGAGCAGCTAAACTATGTAAATAG
>JADRCD010146479.1:0-14802 GCA_019843815.1 Montemys delectorum | reverse complement strand
CACACACACACACACACACACACACACACACACACACACACACAAGTGGATGAACCAGACATGTGACCTCTCAGAGTTAGGACAGAGATGTTGGCTTTCTTCCATGATGCCCTCAAGTTGAACTAGGAGGACTGACCCCTGGCTCCATCTTGTACAGGAGCACAGCTGTGTCATCAACATCGGCGTGGGCAAGAACCTGGACATGCTCAACAGCCTGATCACTTTACTGGACCCTGAATTTGCCGAGCACCTCAGTAAGTGGTCCACTATCATTACAACTTCTCACACCAGCAGGTAGTTCCATGGGAGGGCCAGGGCCCAGTCTGGCCTGGCAGACATACTCAGGAGGGGAGGACCTACGTGGAGGAGCCTGGGTCTGTGATGCTAAACCTATGTTCCAAAACGGACTCCATGACTTGTTGGGAAAGTAGCAGGTGACATTTTCATGTTTCTATGTCTCCCGTGCTCTGTCGTGTGGTGGCTTAAGAACCTGCTTCTCTCCCCACAGAAGGGAAGGGCTCGGGAGCTGTACAGTCCCTTTTCCCATGGTTCTGCCTTTGCTTCCAGCGTGCCTTCAAATCCTTCGATGATGTCTGGAGGCTCTGGGAGGTGAGGTGGATGAAGCTGGGGACACTTAAGGTAGACTGTACCCCTCCTGCGTTGGGAGAGAAGCTGCAAGTTTTCCTGCCTCCTTTTCTCCCTGGTTTTGGATGACGAGCTGTGATTTGGAATTTAATTAGGTCATCATTCCTACTCCCGCCTTGCCAGAGAACGCTAGAGCATCTGTCCATCCATTGTGATGCCAGACTCCACCGACCTTCTATAGGGCAGTCAGCAGAGGCACCTGCAGCTGCTCCCACCCTCCCCAGCTCTCTGCTGTCTTTCATTGCCCTTCCTTGGCCTTCCCTTCCTCTAGAATGCTGGCTGGCTTCTCTTAGAACCTGCTTCCCTACAAGGCAGGCCCCAAGGTCCCCTGAAGTCTTCCACCAACAGTCCCTCAGGCCAGCAGCAGATGATCCTCCTTAGGAACAAACCTACCACCTGTTGCTGTCCTACCTCACAGCTCTTCCTGGCTAGAGGGTCCAGCCCAGCTGCCAGCCTGGCATGTACTATCCCATAATGCCACTCCCACCTGGCTCACTCTTTCATCCTGGGTTGCCAACCTCCAAGTCTAAATCGAATATAGCACCCCTACCGCAGATTTTTTTTGGGGGGGAGAAGCCCTGGATTGCTAAGCTCCCATTCAAATTCTGGTTTTTCCATATCCTGTTCTGGGTGTGTGGTCTGTGGACACTTGCTGCCCCCCAGGGTATCCTGGTCTCAGACAACAGAGTTGAAGCCTGCTGGCTGCCCACAGGTCCTGCTGACGGGGAAGCCCTGCAGGAACTTCCAGGTGCTGGTGGCCTACAGCATGCTACAGATGGTGCGCGAGCAGGCGCTGCTAGAGTGTATGAGCGGTGACGCCATTCTCATGGTGAGAGTGCCCTTAGCCAGATCCCCTGCCAGCTTAGAGCCTGATCCCTGTACCCATCTCACAGAAGGCTGCAGGCCCATGGTGCTCTGGTTTGTGGCCGCTTTTGCCACCAGAGGAGAGCAAGTGATGAGAGTGAAGTGTGGAGCTCCATGCTGATGGTTTTTAGAATAGCCTCAAAGGCCCTGCAGCCATGACAGAGGCTGAGCTGGTTTATCATCCAAGTAAGCATGTGAGGAAACTGAGGCCTTGAGTGGTCTAACCACTAGACTATCCTGCCTTGACGTTAACCCCTGGCTGTGTAGCAAAAGAGCCTATGCTTTTTAGATGTGCTTTAAAAGCCAGCTGAAGTACCGGGGGGAGGGGAGGGGCGGGGGGAACATCTTAGGTGATACTCCAATTATAAACCAAGTCTTCCTTAGGAGCTTAAGACATGTAGCAGAACCCCCAGGGTTTCCTAGACAGTCATGTGAAGGCCACGGTTATCATACCCCCAAAGCGTGCACCGTGCAGGCACCGTGGCAGGTTGTGGAGACCTCAAGGGCTCCCCAATAACTGCTGTCAGTAGTAGCTTTCTTACCTTTGTGCTGCTCATGCCCAAAGTCACAAGGAGAGGTATTTGCTTACACACACACACACACACACACACACACACACACACACACACACACTCACCATGCACATGTATCCCCCTCCAGGCCTGCAACAGCCTTATCGACCTTGATGCGGATGAGCTGATCTCGGCTGCCTGCGTGGTTTATGCTGAGCTCATGCAAAAGGAGGTAAGCTAACCAGTGGTTTGTCATCCTCCTCCTCCTCCTCCTCCTCCTCCTCCTCTATCCCTCTTCCAAGAAGCCTTCACTGCCCATAGCGGTCACACTTAGCTTCAGAGCCACTCTGTGCCATGTTCCTTCCCACCAGCCTATAAGAAGATGCTCTGCGTGGTCTTCTCACTATTGATATCCTCGGGCAGTCTGATTCCTGGGCTCACAGCCTTCATTTCACATTCCCTATGTCCTTCCCAAGGGGTCCAAGTACAGACCTAGACCTCCAGGGACTCAGGAGAATGTCACCAGCTGGACAGAGTGGAGAGAGAACAAAAATCAGATAGTGTCTTTCTATATCACACCTTCCTGGCTCTCCTTGCCCCCAGGTTCCTCAGCCATTAAAGGAGTTCTTTCTCTAAGGACACCGACACTCACAATGGACACATGCCCTCAATGGACTGAATAAGGCAACTCTCCAGCTATGGGGTCAGGATCAAGTCCAATGAGTCCTGGGGTGAGGACATAGACAATACAGCACCATAGAAACCACCTCTGGACTCTTGGTTTGTGGTGGTCACATGTCTCCTTTGACCTTGGACTGCATGGTAGTTGAGACCATATAGTAAGTGAGCAGACTTCTGCAAGGCTAGGGAGAAGACACCCTGAGACAGGACTCATGGATCTTCAGAGATGCAATCAGAAAACAAATGGGCAAGGTAGGACAACTTTGAGAGCCTCCCAGACACGTGTCACAGACAAGAGGGAGTATGCAGGGATCACCACACCTGAGACTCGAGCTCTAAGGGGAGAGGAGCTCTGGCCTTTCCATCTGTCCTCATTATCCCCTTACTCTCAACATAGCCATCAAATTCTCTTGCATGCCCCAGGCTTCTCACCATCTGTGGAAGAGCCAACCCAAAGTCCTGGCCATTAGGCCGTTCCTCTCCTGGTCTCCAAGTCCACTTCATAGTTTTGCCTTTATTCCTCCACCTCCAAGGGTCTCCTGATCTAAGCTGAGCTTCCTAGGCTTCCTCGTCCTCTCTTGAGTCTGCATTCTAGCCCTTGCCCAGGAAATTACTCTCTCTTGGAGCAAGAGGGGCATGTGTCCTAGGCCATAGTCCCCTTAAGTTCCATGCCCAGCCTTCCTAGGCTCTACTGAGCCTTCATGTCAGGAACCATAGAGAAGGGGATGGACCCACAGAGGGGCTAATGTTCACTGGGTATCTCAGAGTTGCATATTGGCACACACACACACACACATACACACACACACACACACACACACACACACACACACACACACACACTTACAGGTACTACATTTTCCAGGGAGGCCTGTGGGGGCTATTGGTTTTACAGCAGACCCTGGTTCCTGGGGTGAAGTACAACCATCCCTCTCCCAACTCCAATTGAAGACACCTCTTTTCTGATGCCAAGATGTCCGTCCCAGAGACAGTCTCTCAGAGAGTATTATGCCTCTCTGTCTTCCTCTCAAACGACAGTCCCCCATCCATGCCCAACTCTGTCTCTTAGCTGTTGTTTTTGATGGAGGTGGAGATGCTGAGTAGGGGAACCCAGTCCTACCAGCTGGGTTTCCTTTGCATAGTTAAGAAAAGGACATTTGCTAGCCGCAGAGCATGTGGGTAAATTCATTTGCAGTGCTCTCCTTAGCTCTATGTTCTCAAGACAAGACAATGTAGATTAGCGTTGTGTTGTTGTTTTGTTTTGTTTTGTTTTGTTTTCCAAATAACAACATGAAGTAAAGCATTTTCCTGACTTAACCTTGACACTGGAACAGCAGTTTCATTCTCTTTGGTGGCCCTTTGGCCTAGCGGTGAAAGTTAGTCTATTACTTTTAGTTTGAATATTCATACAATACTATCCAGCTCAAGAGTAAATAAATAAATAAAATTTTAAAAAACCCTCAGTATTTCTAAGATGTGACTCCAACCTATCTTTCTTTTTTAATATTTTTTTATTTTTAATCATGTGTGTATGTATGTAAGTGCTTGTGTGTAGATATATGCATGTAAGTACAAGTGCCCAAGGAGGCCAAAAGAGGACATCAGAACCCCTGGAGCTGGAATTACAGGCAGGTATGAGCAACCCAGCATGGGTGCTGGAAACCAAACCTGGGTCCTGTGCAAGAGCAGAGTGCACTCTTAACTACATAACCGGAGCCATCTCTTCCGCAAACTTGTTTTAAACATCACTAGAGATGTTGGTAAGATGGCTCAGAGGTTAAAGACCTTTACCTTCAAACCTGACAACTTGAGCTTGATCCCGGGGACTCAAATGGTGGAAGAGGATAACTGAATCCCAATAGCTGTCCTTGCTGTCTATATGCTGTGGTATGGATAAGTTCACCTTACACATACACACACACTTTTAAATAAACAAAAAAAATTTTTTAAATCACTGGAGTCCCATGGTTACAGTCTTTTCCCCTTTGGCTAAAGTAGGGGTGCTGATCCCAGAGCCTGTCCTTCTTGAATTTCACATCCTTCCTAACAGATCCTCTGGCCTACTAGAGAACGTGTTTGAAATCTCTGTGATGTTTTAAAGATGAGAGGGGTTCGAGCATGGACAATGAACAGTCCAGGTATAGAAAAAGACTAAGCTGCCGGGCAGTGGTGGCACACACCTTTAATCCCAGCACTTGGGAGGTAGAGGCAGGCAGATTTCTGAGTTCGAGGCCAGCCTGGTCTACAGAGTAAGTTCCAGGACAGCCAGGGCTACACAGAAAAACCCTGTCTCGAAAAACCAAAAAAAAAAAAAAAAAAAAAAAAGGTAAATCTTTCTTTGGGGCTGGAGAGATGACTCAGCGGTTAAGAGCACTGACTGCTCTTCAGAAGGTCCTGAGTTCAAATCCCAGCAACCACACATGGTGGCTCACATAATGAGATCTGATGCCCTCTTCTGGAGTGTCTGAAGATAGCTACAGTGTACTTACATCTAATAAATAAATAAATCAAAAAACAAAAAACAAAAAAACAAAAAACCTTTCTTTAAAAAAAAAAAAAAAAGAAAAAGACTAAGCTTGGGAGCAGGACATGAGGGAGGTCAGAGCCCCCTCATCTCCACACTCCCAGGGGGCTAGCAGGCCATGGCTGAGACCCTCCTCTCTTGCTTGTTGTATATAACCTGAGCCAGGTATCTGTGAATTGAATCAATTATATCACCCAGTGGGCTTCTCCTAGTAAGGTCTGTGGAAAAGCCCTAGTGTCATGACACCCAAAGTCAGCATCGTTAAAGGGCCTGCCTGTATTTGGTATAAAAGATTACTTCAGTACATACTCAGTACTATATTGATGTGTTCAGACTTCAATAAAATACCTCATCCCAGGTCATCTGTAAAGAGAAATGTTCGGCTATTACCCTAGAAGCCAGGATGCTCCTGATGAACCAGCCTGCTTCCATCTTGGACTTGAAAGCCATCTTATAGTAAAGACAAAATCCTGTTTTGATGAAATTGTTTCTCAAGGATTGGGCTATGCCTCAATTGTAACCTTAACTACAAATGATTCAGTACTGCCTCTTCCATGTTGTCTCAACTAATTCTTTCTTTCAAAAGGTTATTATAAGACCGGGCAATGGTGGCGCGTGCCTTTAATCCCAGCACTTGGGAGGCAGAGGCAGGTGGATGTCTGAGTTCAAAGCCAGCCTGGTCTACAGAGTAAGTTCCAGGACAGCTAGGGACACAGAGAGAACCCCTGTCTCAAAAAAAGTTATTACAGCCACCTGTTGTCATGACATGATATGTTGACCACATGTTGTCATAATCCCACCTACTTGCCTGCCAAACCCCCATTTGGAAACCCTCTAACCATGAGCTATAAAAGCCCTTATTTTCCCCTGAACTCTTGAACTATGTCTTAAGGGGAGGCAGCCTGTGTACATAAATTAAAAAGCTTATATTACTAATTTGACCATGATACTTTGGGTTGGTGGTCTCTCTCCTTGCATCCTCGGGACTAATAGTACCAATACAAGGTGCTGGCTGATTAAGTATGTGGTGTGTTCCAGACATGGCAAAGGGAGTAAGGAAAACTCCCTTCAGACTCTTGTTTAGCTATTTATATTTTTGTTGTTGAGACTGCTCAGGGTGACTTGGGACTCCTTATGCAGCTTAGGATAACCTCAAACTTTTTTCCCCCTCTGGCTTGTACCTCCTCAGTGCTGGGATGACAGGCTTGTGCACCAAGCCTGGTTTATGCAGCGCTGAGAATCAAACAAGGGGCCTCATGGATGCTAGGAAAGCATTCTACCAGTGAGCTCCGCTCCCAGCTGCTCCTCTTTTCATTAAGGCGACAACCCCACTCATAAGGGTGGAGCCCTCACAACAATGACAATCATGTCTCTGGAGCTCTACCTCCTCATGCTTCATAAATCCCACTATGTGAACCTGAGGGGACACCAACACAGACAACAGTATTAATTGGGAGCTGCCTGCTGTCCCAGTTCCAACTGTTTGGATGAAAGCAACACAAACACTGTTCCCATGGCCCTCAGAGTTGAGTGGCGGGCGGCCAGGTATCACTACAGTGACAGTCTTGGGGCTGTTTCTGGTTTACCTCAGGGTCTGCTAGCCTCCATTAACAGATCTGGTCCCCTTCAGGCCAGTCTCTCATCTCAAAGACCACCCTGTGTTCAGTAATTAAGGACCCACAAATAGGCTGAGATACTGAAGAGCCAGTCTGGTAAGGGGTATGCCGGAGGCTCCACCCATCTTCCCCTTCCCTTCTTTCAGCCAGTTCTTTCTTCAGTAAATTTGGGGGAAGCCCCCAGGTAGCCATTATATCAAGTTCAGGCTCTCTGGATGGGAGGGGAGGGACTGGGTGGATGCTGGGAGCGGGGCTAGGCTGGGGCCCAGGTGGGTATGCATGACTGACTAGGTGGAGAGGTAGGGTAGCCTATCAGAAGAAGACACCATGAACATCAGTGTGGCAGACTGTGATTCTCTTCTGACAGACTCTGGAGCTTCCCCACCTCTCCACTTAGAGAACTCCCCAGGATCATTCTAGAAATAAGCATTTCAACTTTTTTCCCCCTGAACTGCCACATAAAAGAATCTCTTGGAGAGGGGGGAATTAATAAGTACCCAAGTCTTAAAGACCTGACCCTCACCTGCAGTGATATGCAAATCGTACCCAAACACCCACAGTGCAGTATTCAGAGGCTGGAAGTAAATAGATGCAAATGTATGCGACAATTATGCAAACAAGGGCAGCCCCAGATTAATGGCCCCCATCCTTCAAGGAGGCAGCAGCTGTCTCTTCAGGGGTAAGCATGGGTGGCAGGGCCAAATGAACTCCTGTTAGAAGCATCCTGAGGAAGGGTCAGCTCTCAGGTCAAGAGGGTGGATTGTTCACACACCTGGCTTGCTGATGAGTTTATCATCCCGGCAGGATGTTTCCTGGTCTTAAGTCTCAGGGTTTGTTTTGTTTTTGTTTTTGTTTTTGTTTTTTTAAAACTTTTTATTGATTCTTTGTGAATTGCACATTATGCACCCCAACCCCACATGTCTCCCCATCCTTCCATATCTGCCCTCCGTCCTTGCAACCTTCCCCTACTCAAAGAAAACAAAAAATAAAAATAAGTAAAAATAAAATAAAATCTCACCATGGGAGCCGCCGTGTGTTCATGGTGTCTCACACAGTATATACCGTTTAGCCCAAACAGCTTTACTTCCCAGTGCTCACTGCAATGAGTCATTAGTCTGGTTCTAGGCCTCTGGCTTCTGCCACACTGTCCTCACTAGGACTCCTCTCCTGTTGTTGCCCTGTGTCATGGAGATGTCAAGGACCAGCCCCTTCCCATACTCTGGAAATTCATAGATGGGGAAGATGTTGAGTGGGCCAATTCACAGCCCTGGATCTGGGCTTGGGTGGTAGCTGAGTCGGTCATCCTGCCAGCTCTCCTATCCCAGGACCACCAGGACCAGCTCTTGCTTTGCCCAAGTAAGGGACAGGGCCAGCTCTCAGGCTCTCACACCCTTGGGGCTGGCTCTCTTGTGCCCACTCCATCAAAACCAGTTCTACCTCACTGTCCAGGTGAGATGTGAGTCCTGCAGCCAGTGAGGAACGAGGCCAGCTCTCCCAAGCTTTTCATGCAGGGGGCAGGGCCAGCTCCTCTTCACTCCTGCCCTTAGGTCAAGTTTACCAGCACCCATATCACCAGGGCCAGCTGCTTCTGTGCTGCCCAGGGAGGTGCAGGATGGGGTGCAGGGGAACACTCCCTGAGTACAGTCAGTAAAGGGCAGGGCCAGCTCTGTGCAGCCCTCAGACATCAACATGGCCCCAAGGAGGCAGTCCAGACCAGGGACAGCCACAAGACCTTTGGTGGTAATAGTGACCATGGACCCTGTCAGGGGGTCCATAGGATGTCCACAGACACCTCCAGCTGCAAGGCCACAAACCCAGACAGGGCCAGGACACCACCATGGACTCAGGAGACAGCCCCCGCTACTTACATCAGGCTCTTCCTCGGAGCCCTCACATCTCCAGTTCCACTTCTCTTCATTGTGCACTAACCATTCTGCTTCTCTTCCTCTCCCATCTCACCACATAGTAGTTCATTATGGTGGTGGGCAGAGGCCCTCTAGGGTGTCGTCTGTCTGTCTGTGCCATGTGGTGGTGGGCAGGGGCTTGAGTCTCCGTTTCAATGCTAGACGTTGTCGTGTGACACTATTCCTAGCAAGCCAAACAAACCTATTCCTCCCAGATAGAGAACCGCTGACACACAAAGTAAAAAGATACCACAAAAGTCCAATGGGTGTTCCCAGGAAGGCATGAGCAAATGTCTGCTCACCCTCAATAAGGAACTTGATGACAGACCAAAGTAAGGGAGTTCATTTGGTGAATCAATGAGTTTATTGGAAGTTGCTTATGGAAGGACGTGTGGATGAGCGATTACCCACAGGAGCAGAAATGACTCGAAGTCAGCTGTATCACCGAAGTCCACCCCAGCATGGGTGAAGAACTCGTGAGAACTGGAAACCTGGGGCCCACTGCACAACGTGCAGGCAGCAAAACAGATTGGAGAGTATCTCCTCCAGGTAGACTAGTTGGTCTGAGCCTCTTCTGGGCAGCTCAGTTTATTTGAGTGTCTTTTAGCAGTCTTTACTGTTTACATAAGCTTGGGGAGGAAGGGACTCTAGTTCTTCTGAGCGGTTTCAGGGACTTCCTAAAGCTTCTGAGGTGTTCACTTCAAGCTTCCGTGCTAAATAGGGTGTTCCATGGGTATCATCACGATCTTCTGTCTAAGAAGGAATGTTTTATCTGGGAGGAAACTGCTGCACAGCAGGCTCTGGACTTTGGAGGAATGGTAGTGTTGACTGTGATGGTGAAGGTGATGGGTAAATGCAGAGACAATGGTGGACATAACAGTTGGAAGTACAGATGGTTGTTGACCATTGTCATGCCATTTTGTAAAACTCTTCCATCTTGGTTAAACCACGACAATTCCTGAAACCAAAGTAATCTCTTTCCTGGAACTAAAGAAACGTGTTAATCTAGATTCTTTCTGTTTCCACCCTGCTGACCACCTCCCCAATCCCTAGCAGCCAACTACAAGAGGTGTTTATCAATCATCTGACATTCTTTTCTTTTCTTATCCCACATTCTTTAACCAACCTAGGCAGCCCTAGTAACAGCCAATGTGGACCCCAAAGTGAAGATTTTCAGCTCCCTTTTCCTACTACCTCTTCTGCTCTTCGACTACCCCAGGCTATAAGTCTACACCCAGACAACAGGTCTGATTTCCTTACAGCAGAGACCTCTCATTGTAGGTCTCTTCCCTGATAGAGCCAGTGCTATCACTGAATTGCTCACTCTCTTCTCTGTCTTTTCTTCTCCCCAAGCTTACGAGGTCCTTGATTTAAGATGGTTCAATACATAAGTTCTTAGTTTTACAATGGTGCAAATGTGATACACACACTGTTGAAAGCATAGCTCTAAATATTGCTTTTTTTTTTTAACCTTTGTTCTGTTTTTCAAGGCACTAAAAATTGAACCTGGGACTTCATTCATGCAAGGCAAGTGCTCTATCACTGAGCTATATGCTCAGTTCTTTTTTTTTAAAGATTTATTTATTATTATAAATAAGTACACTGTAGCTGTCTTCAGACATACCAGAAGAGGGCAGCAGATCCCAGATGGTCGTGAGCCACCATGTGGTTGCTGGGAATTGAACTCAGGACCTCTGGGAGAGCAATCAGTGCTCTTAACCACTGAGCCATCTCTCCAGCCCCACACTTTAAAAAGAAAAAAAAAAAAAAAAAAAGACAGGGTCTATCTAGGTCACCCAGGCTGTCCTTGAACTTAAAATCTTTTTGCCTGTTACCCAAGTAGGTGAGATTATGTGTCTTCACCAACAGAACTGGCTGAATTTTACATTTTTGTTTCTTCTCAAGCTACCCATAGGCCTCAGCATCCTCTTCCACTGCATCCCTACACTGTGATGGTCCATACATTAAATGTAGATGCCTTTTCCCATTAGGGCGTTTCCAGTTCATAAGGCTTGTCAAGGCATAGGCCCATCATAAGCTGAAGAGTGTGTGGCTGAGATGGCCTGGGTGGAGGTGGAGGTGAAGTTTTTGGTGACAGTGGTGATGTGAGCAGTAGCAACGGTGACCACAGAGGTAAGGGAAGGTTGGGGGATGGTAATGGGTATGAGAACAGAGGCAGTCCTGGCACCAGTAATAATAACAGGAGAGTAGGTGAAAGGCAAGATGCTGTGGGCAAATGTGCCAGGGCAGGACTGTGGAGAGTTTCCTCCATCTTGTATTCTTGCTGAGGCCATTTTTGGTTTAACTTGAATCTGATCTCCTTGATAGAGGAACTTCATGGAATGTTACCCAACTCTACTCTGGGAACCCAGGGTCAAGATGCACCAGCTATCTAAGCTTCTGTTAAAATGCTTGCTTGCAGCTGGGTGGTGGTGGCGCATGCCTTTAATCCCAGCACTTGGGAGGCAGAGGCAGGAGGATTTCTGAGTTTGAGGCCAGCCTGGTCTACAGAGTGAGTTCCAGGACAGCCAGGGCGACACAGAGAAACCCTGTGTCGAAAAACCAAAAAAAAAAAAAGTTTAAAAAAAAATGCTTGCTTGCCAAGCAGGATACCAGGATGTGGTTTTGACCTTTAAAAACCCCTTACCCTAAACACTTGGCACTAGATGTGGGTCCTAAATATCTGAATGTAATCCCATCCAGCTGGCATAAAGACTTTCAATTGGCTATAAACTATGTTCGAGTGATCACCTCTAGTGGGTTTCCTCAAATACAAAGAGATGATAGAAGTCATGTTAATTGTCACCATCATGGAAAGGATGTCACTGTAAGTGTGAGGAAAGTCATGGTGAAGAATGGTGTGGCACCTGATTAGTCTCATGACGGGGCCATATGAAGGCCCTAGACACTGACGGTATGACTTAGTCCGAGCTCAAAGGCCCTAAGCATGGAAGTCAATGGTGTGATTTATTGTGATGCTCTAAGGCTGAAAACCAGAGGTCATGGGGTAAGTCCTAGAGACTGAAGACCACTGAGCCTGCAGTTCTGATGTTCAAACCAGCAGGAAGAGTCTAGCTTCAATAGTCTAGTTGCTACCTAAAGCTAACTATCACAGCCAGATGACACTTCAGGAGTGTCTCAAAAGCATCCCAAATGCAATAGCAGAGGACCGCTCCAGAACCAGCAGATTCCCACAGTAAGGAGGTACTTACTGGCTCTCGTTTCTGAGAAACCTGCATGACATTCTGCAAAGGGTGGTTCTCCTCCACCACAAGCACCAGACTCCACCCCCTGCCAGGAGTTTTTGAGAGTCAGTGTAGAACAGAAGGGAGGAAACCTAATTGCCTGGGTGAGAGCTGCATTGGAGGCGGGGAGAAGAAATCTATTGGTGTCTGCCTTTTAGGAGTATCCAACCTGCTTTGGCTGCAGACGTGTTGGGAAGGGTGCTTGGGGAAAATGCAGTGTCAGGATCCCATGGACTGTTCACATGAGGAGGTGCAGTAAGGACCATGTCTTCTCCCATACTGTCTTTATCTACATGACTTCTTTCCCTAAGACTGCTGCTCTCTGTGCGTGTGTCTCTCTCTGTCTCTCTGTCTCTGTCTCTGTCTCTGTCTCTGTCTCTGTCTCTCTCTCTCTCTCTCTCTCTCTCTCTCATCTTCCTTCCTCCAAGTCCCACCCCCCCCCCAATATTTCACTGTGACAATAAACTTTATCTTCAGGGCCCAGATGGTGGCCCATTTCCCTGGGGGTGGTTTGAAGAGAGCAGGATCCTAGGACTGTTCACATGGGATGCTGTTCTCCCAGGAAAAAGGAGCCACTGCAACAGTCTTCCTCCTGACCACATGACTGGCCACAGTCAGATCAGTGTGGGTGTAGAGATGAAAGCAAGTCTCTACAACCTGTTTACCACTATGAGAAACCATTCAAAGGTCTCTCTGCTGCCTTTCAAACCTAAGACTGGCTATGCTCCACAGAAACAAATAAAAAAAAAAAAACCAAATACAATTTAATTGAAATATTTAAAAAGCAAAAAGAGCCAGACATGGTGGGGCAGGCCCACAATTTCAGCTTTTGGAGGACTGAGGCAGAAAGAGTATGTCAGCCTGGGCCACACAGCAAGACCCTGTCTAAACAAAAAGTAAAGAGAAAGAAATGGAGACATTTAATCTAGAATATACAAAACATTATTTCAATGGGAAATCAATATAAAGTCACCCATAAAATTTTGATAATTTTTTTTGGTATTTTGTCTTCACAATCCACACCTGCTATCTTCTGGTTTCTGGTGCTCATTCTGATGGTACTGAGTGTCCTAAAGGCTGGTGACTCTCTCACAAGTCCCATAGCAGCTGTGGCCAAAGGGTCTGAGGGACTTGGGGTTTATGACCTGAGAGCTGAGCCCTTAATTTGTCCACTACGGTTGTCCTCCTGGGGAAAGAACATGCTGGTTCTAGGGCCCTAGCTCACAGTCGGGTGTAATCCTACAGAGGTTTCATCTTACAACCTGTCCAAGCTCCATCCTAGGTGCCATCCAAGATGCTAGTCTGCACCCCCAGAGCTCCTCACCCTGGACTGCATTCCTCCTGCTTAGCAGGGAAGGCCCTAGGCCCTACAAGAGGCTAAAAGGGAAGTTAGGTAGCGTGATGGTGTGAATAGGTATGACTTGCACAGATTCATGTGTGTGAATGCCTGGCCCACAAGGAATGGCACTCTTAGAAGGTGTGGTCTGTTGAAGTAGGTGTGGCCTTGTTGGAGGAAGTGTGTCACTGTGGGGGTGGGCTTTGAGGTCTCCTATGCTCAAGCTATATCTAGACAGTCTCCTCCTTGCTGCCTGCAGATCAAGATGTAGAACTCTCAGTTCTGTCTCCAGTACTCCATGCCTGCCTGGATGCTGCCATGTTTCCCACCATGATGATAATGGACTAAACCTCTGAAACTGTAAGTCCGCCCCAATTAAATGTTAGCCTTTATAAGAGTTGCCTTGGTCACGGTGTCTCTTCACAGCAACAAAACTGCATCTAAGGCAGGTGGTACCTGTGGCAGGATTTTCCCTGTCCAATTAGTTTAAATAGTAGTACAGCAGGAGGCCTGTGATTAGACAGGGAAAAGGGAGGCAGAGCTAAGAGTTGGAGAGACAGGAGGGAGGAGAGAAAGGAGAAAAGAAGATGGAGGGAGAGGAAGAAGATGTAGACTCCTTGTGGCATTAAATAACCACAAGTAGATATGATTTCCTAAAGGATAGAATAATTGGGATAACTTATCTAATCCAGGTGGGCAGCCTTTATCATTATCAATTGGCTCTGAAATTATTGTATGGGCATCTTGTGAATTGAGAATTCATTGATATATAAATCTGACTGTTTAATTATAAGCTTCTAGAGTTTTGTTTCACTGGGTTACTGGAATGTGGGAACGCTGTCCACAGGGAATTTATGGCTGAGAAGGAACTAGTGGCTCCAGAGACAAGCGAACGAGAGCTGGGATTACCACGACCAGTCGCTGCAGGGGATGGGGAGGGGTGGGCTGGGGGATATGGGGGATGTTGACAGCCACAAGGACAGAGAGTTGCTGGCAGTAATGTGGAAGTCTGCTGGTCTTCTAGAGCTTTGTTTCTACCAGGCTGCTGGGTGGGGCAACTGACTGAGGGGTGGGCGGTTGTTGCATGGGGCTGGTGTGGCAACAGCCTGCCAAGGGAACTTAGTGAGTTGGGTATAGACATTTCAGGAGCTCCGAGCTAGAGACTACCGAGGTTAGAACACCCCGTGGGAGCCCTGTGGCCCCCCTTGACAGTCCTTTTTAACATTTCCCAAAACAGGTACCAAGAAGAGGGTAAGAAAGATTGAGAGCACGACCATATGGCAAAGATATAGATGTGGGGTGTAGAAGGCAGGAGATGACATAGGGCCAGAGGGCAGCCTAGGATGAGAAAAGAAGAAGCTATTAGAGGCTCATTTACCTTCTCACACAAACACACGTGCACAGGCATGCATGCACATACATACACATACATACCCACACACCACCACCAAGACACAAACACACACCGCACACAC
>JADRCD010146478.1:6714-23236 GCA_019843815.1 Montemys delectorum | reverse complement strand
TTATATACTCAAGGGAGTCATAGACAATTAACTTGGGAGGTGGCTTGTAGGAAAGAGAACAACAAAGAGTGAGACTAAATTCTTTGCTTGACATTTGTAGCTCTTGTATCAAGTTTGAAGAAGAGGACTTTACAAGTTAGTCTTTCTCTGAAATGAATGCTTTTCCAAATTATTACAGCCAATGAACCAGATTCTTACCCACACCTAATGTCTGTGCCACCCTCCAAGCAGAACCATTGTTCATTGAAACAGTTGGTGAATGACTTTATGGATAGACTATCTTAATACGCACACCATTTCTTAAATGAATGTAACCTGTTCTCGGTGGCCTGAGAATAAAGTCACTCACTCAAGTCAAATAATTTTGACCGTAGCAAAGGTCTGTATCCAAAAATCGTGCCTATAATTCATTTCTTGGTGCAGCAGAACTGTCAACTCTCAGCTTAGCTATGATGGAGGTAAAATCCTTTGGTGATGTGAGGGTCATTGAAGTACAGCCTTATTACAATGAAATCCAATGTCTAAAAATTGTTCTTATTTTGGGCTTGTACCACAGAAAGAGCCAAGATTTTAAACTCTATTAAATACAAAACAAACAAACAAAAAGACTTTACATATTTATGTTCATTTAAGAAAATACTAGTAGTGATGTATTATTTTGAAATATACAGTTAATATGTTTTGAGTTATTTGAAATTTATACTGAGAAAAAATATGTATTTTCAGTATTGCTGTAGACAAGCATCTACATAACACTGTTAAATTGATTGTTTTATATCAAACAACTTTTATAATATTCATTTTTATTGTTATAATATTTTATAAATTTTAAGGAATATGACAAAAAAGATATTGTAGGTATTGCAGGGGGGGTTTCTGGGTGGAGTGGAGGTACAAAAAGGGAAACAAGAATGTGATTTAGTTCTATTTACTTAAAATATGTTTTTAAATGTTAACAAATTCAGACAAATTGAAATCATGTAACTTTTCTCATCATAATGCAATAAAAGTTAAAAAAAAACAAACAAAGACAGGAGAAAGACTCCAACTCTTCACTCTAGACTGAGTTAGATCCTGTTGTGAGTCTCTGCTCTAACCAGCCATGATGGTAGCACAGTAACTAGGGATTCCTGCCACCACCTATGAACACAGTCAGAAAAAAGAAAAGCAAGAAAAGAGAAGCATTTCATGCATATTTCTAAGAGTGAGGACCAGGATTCTATATGTTTAGAGCACAGGATCAATTAAGGAATCCAGTCAATGCACAATAGGTCTCAGGAAGAATTATGCCTGGGGTGGGGGTGGGGTCTCATAAAAAAAGGTAAGATATTTTCTTTTGAGGAATTTAGGAGCCAGGATTGAGATGGGTTTGCCACACAAGCATGGAGACCAGTATTAGGTACCCAGAACCCACAGAAACGCTATGTATAAAAGACATATACTGGCAATGTTGGGACAGATAGATTTCTGGAGCTAGCAGCCCAGCTACAGGCTCAGTGAGAGACCCTGTCTCAAAAGCTAAACTTTTGATCAAGGAGATCAGTCACCATCAGCCTCTGCCTCCACACATGTGCATTTGCCTGTGTGGACTCACGCACACACGTGTGTGCGCTCCTCCCTCTACCTGACACAAGGAAATTTAGAAGTAAGGTAGGTTGCGATCACAGAGGCAAGACAAAATAGGGCCTGCTCATCATATTAGAAGTTGAACTCACAGAGTCAGAAAGGGTTAGTAAGACAGCCAGTTGATAATGAGGATCTAATTTCAATTTTTCCAAAGTAGAACCAAAATTGGTTTCTAAAGCGAATCTGGTATTAGTCAAAAGCTGTCAATCATCCAGGGTCTGGGTAAGAAAGCCAGGCAGGCCCAGCAGTGATGTTGAATGATGGATCAGATCAGACTGGGTAGTAGGAACTTTATTTGATTGTTAGGATGGCTAGAGCAGGTCCATTGGATTTAGTCTATTGCTTGGAGATTAACTTGCTTATGGTCTGCTGATCCATCACGGAGTCACAAGCAAGCTTCAGGGCTCCACAGCCTTCTTGCTCACACTGAAAGTCCTAAGCCGGGGCCCTCACCTTTCTTGTCTGGAAATCAGAGAGAGGGAAATAGAAGGATGCTGTGTATTGGTTTGGGGCTCTTTGAAAGACTCTCACGAAGCTTACGCTGATAACCAAATTACCCCCAAAGGTTTCTCTTTCATCTTCCTCAACCAAAACAGACATTTTAAGAAGGCAAGAGCACATTAGGATAGGAGAAAGTGATAAAGCCAGCGCTTGGGAGTTACAATAATAGCTTGTGCCCTTCTCCCCTAATGTGTTGGGCTTCTGAGAACACAGGGATTATTGTGAGAGGTAGAATGAATGCTGTTTGCTTTTATCTCCTTGTTTCTCTTCTCTTCTGTAGATGTATAGTTGTTTGTAGTTTCCAGGAGAGTGCTATTCCTCTGGTATTCGGAAAAGGCTTTCTCTTTGCTTGTGTCATCTCTTATGTGCTATCTTGGGACAGACGACACCACGGTGACGTGTGCAAGATGGCAAGCATATTTGAGAAGCAGCACTTTCCAATGGTGGTTGGGCTCTTCAGATTGGCTCTGGATTCACAGTGAATTAATTAAGGGCATTTTTTTCCTCTGGATGACTCTGGCCTATGGACCTTTTTTATTCTATATTAGTCTTCTTCATACAACTTTCAAATCTTACCCTTCTAAGGGGGTCAGTAAGGATATTTGATAGCTAGCTATTTCTTGACTCTTCACAGTACTGGCTGTTTCATATAAGTTAGGGTCGTGTGTGTGTGTGTGTGTGTGTGTGTGTGTATAAAATACATATGCTATTTATGGGCTTGAGTATTTGCTTGTTGGTACAAGACCCTCCACATCTGTACAGTAGTAGCTGCCCAATCAGCCTGGATTTCTATGTAATTGATGAGTCACATAGTCCCAGAACATAGGGGTAGACAGGGACTATAAGCTGAATGTATTTCATTGTTTTTCAGCTACTGGGATTTAGGTGTTTGTGGGGGAGGATCAAATCCTATTAAAGTCATCTCCGACGAAAGGATAAAAGGATGATTTTCATTCCAGGTGATGAAGTTTTTAGTATTTTCCTCCCATGTTTTCTATTGTTTATGATTTTTGTTTAGTTGTGGCATAGGCATGGATTGAACTTAATGTTCTGCCAATTTAAATTTAATTTTTGATTGGTCCTACAATAGTAGGAACCTAGACTTGTATGTATTCATCTGTGCATATGTGTGTAGAGGCCAGAAGTCAACATAGGTGTCTCCCTCTACTACTTTCTACTTAGTTTCTTGAGATACAATCTCTCAGTAAATCTGGAGCTCACCAATTTGGTAGACTAGTTGGCCACAAAGCCCTTGGCTTCTTTCTGTGTCCACTTCCTTGGTGCTGGGGCTACAGGGGCATGACACTGGAGTCCTAGAGTCAGGTCATTATGTGTGCATGACAAGGACTTTACTGAGTCATCTCAGCCCTAGATCCTGAACTTTTATTTGCCAAAGTACCTTTCCTCTGCAACTCATGCCAAGACAAGCACATGGTAGATGCTTAATAAATATTGATTAAATTGATACTGAATGACATTTCTTACCTTTGACTGTAATGAATATTAGATGAGAGCTTGTATGTCAGCAATAGCAGGGTTGAGGATTATATGCCAACAGAAGTAGGGTTGAGGATTGCCTATGGGCCAAGACATCCTTTTAGATAAATCTTTGCCCCCCTCCTTCCACTCAGTATTACACTGATCTTATTTCTACTTCCTTTGGAAACTTAGTCTCCTAGTATCTGCCAGAGCTTGTCCTTGGTCTGCCAGCGCTTGTCCTTGGTCTAGGATGAGACCTTTGGGTCATTTGAAGACCTCCTCATGGACTTTTTGACAGGTATATTAAAGACTTTGCCATCTTTTATCTAATTTGCTAGGAGCTCAGCTAAATCAAGGCTTCCCAAGGTCCTACAGCCTCTAAAGAGGAAAGCTGTTATTCCAGCTTTCCTGAACACAATTTACTTGCTTTATTTGGAGATGTCCTCAGGGTCCCAATTCCTCCTTATAAAGGTTTATTCTTTGACAATTTCATATATGTCTATAATGAATTTTGACCATATTCACCCACGTAACCCCAACTTATCTTGTCCCCTTCCTCTGGCCTCCCTCTTCTTCCCAAGTTTCCCTCCAACTCTTATATCTTTATTTAATGACTCAACAATTCAACTTCTCAGTGTCCTCCAACAGCAATCAGAAGTTATCTTTCTTTACTATGGTGTTCTCTGAAACCCTCAAGGAAATGGACCATGGCTCACCTTTCCAGACCATGTCTTTCATTTACTGTTTTCTAACCCAACTGGTCTTGTTCTGCCTTTTGAATGTACCAGCATGTTCTCCTCTCACAGATTTGAACTGATTTCCTGAGAACATTCTCCTTTACACTCTCTGCAAGATTATCCCGCCCAACAAATGAGGACATCCTGTCAGAGATCACTTCTCTAGCCAGTTAGCTAGATCTAATGCAGTATCCCAACCCACACTCCACATTGCATGGCCTTATTGTGTTCTCTTCCCATCTCTTGTTGTCTTTGCACCATAAGAATGTGAGCATCTAGAGATGAGGGACTCAATGTATCTTCTTCAAAGTGACATTGCGCAATACAGACAGCATCCTGTATACATTAGGTACTCAAGAAATGTTCATTGACTAAATGGATGTCCACGGTCTGCAGGTCCCAGTGGCACCTGGATCTAAACTGCTGCTGTTACTGCCTCCCTTATAGAGAACTCAAAGCCCACCCTGACTGAGTTGTCCATTTCTATGTACACAAAAATTGGGAATTCCACGAAAAGGATCATGTTTCTTCTTTACTTAACCACCAAAGTTGTGTGCAAGGTGACCCAGCTTTCCTTGATCTGTCTCTTTAGATCTTCTAGTTTCTATACCTGCTCTCTCTCCATCCTCACCCTCCTGTGTCACCTGCACTTGCCCTTTCAGCTTCCTCATTTCCTCTGCCCACACATCTGTCCATCAGTTCACCCTGCCCCATTTACCTTCTATTGTTAATGAAGATCCTGGACTGCCCACTCAGATATCTAGGTCAACTCAGGTGATAAATTTTGGCACCAGAATAGATTCAATGAGGAGTGACTCTAATTCGGCTTTTATTTGCCCTCTGTAAATAGAGACCTATAACCCCGTCCCCCCACAGTATAAGGTTACTGAGAATATCTTTTCAGCATTAAGAATTGAACCTCCGGACTTGTGCATGCTAAGCAAGGTCTACACCATCAAGCCATCCTCCCTACCCCATTATCCTAAATCCCAACTGAGGATTATTTTGAAACGTACTGAGCTCACATTATGTACACAAGGTATGTTAGCTTTCAGTACTCATATATTCTGTCTCTATTTCCCCCTGTTTGTTTTAAATTCCATTTCTCTGTAACCTCACCTCTCCATGGTAATGATATAGGATAACAATGTCAAAATTATAGTTGTGCCTAATTTGTCTTAATGGGTTGTGGTTGGTTTTGTTTTTTTTTTTTTTTTTTAGAAAAAGAATCACTTGTTTGAATTCTAACACTGTTATTTATTTGCTGTTTGACCTTGGGCAATTTAATTTGCCTCTCTGAGCCTTAACTGTTCCTCCTGCCATGGAAATATTAGTAATCGCTATGTCCCCCTAAAAGGCTACTTGTGTGATGTGAGATGCACATGCACATGCATACACACCTGTAGATGTAGATGCTTAGTGCCTGATAAATTATCAATAGCCAAAAAATTACCAAGCAAATAGGGAACCTTTTTGAGTTAGTATAATTTAACCTACAGGGAAAGGCACTCGTTTCTCCTTGGGAGAGGTGAGCGAGTTAATAAGGCATGAGAGTTAATTGAGACCCCCAGTGTCCAGAAGATACAAAAGCAACATTAGGGCTCTTGTCAGGGAGTTCAGAACGGTGACGGCTCCTCCAGGTTGAGTTTCTAGTCTCTGCAGCCCCCTAGTGGCCACTGATTTCAGAGGCCTGTTCACAGTCCTTGACAAATCAAGAGTCCATTTTGCCTTTGAACAAGAGTTATACAGACAGGAAAGAAATGGAACAGGGGTGTGAAGAGGCTGATCCTTTTCATGTTTCAGATAGAAAGATATTTTTCTGAGGGTTTGCACACCAGAAAAACTGATGAGAACCCAAACATACTATGAAAATATTTAACCCCATAATCTTCTTCCTCCCCTGTCTCACGCCCTAAGATAGGAACATTTTTTTTAAATTCTCTTTGTGTCAAATCTTACCCCTTAAACAATTAAGATGGCCACATATAAGAATTTCAAATATTCAGCTGGAAGCCAGACATTCAGTGAGAAGTAGTGTTGTTTGTTTAGTTTTGTCTTTAGGGTTTCACTGGTCAACATGACAGCATAGTGCTGGGAAAGACTCTGAAGAACAAGGGCTCCACTTGGCTGTCCTCGCATGTGGGCAGTGAGCAGGAGACTGTGTCTCTCAGAGCTGGGTGAGGGAGAGTCTACCGGGCTATGTACTGGGAAACTGGGAGAACTAGCACAAGTAAGACGGTCAGCCTTGGAGAGAAGGGACTGAGAAATTTGTGTGAACTAAACATTATCCTCATCGGGCTTCTGGTGACACACAGCCATTATCTGAAAGGAAAGGAGACTGGAGGTAGAACCCAGCATTTTCAGTGAATAAATAAAAGGCCTTGAGTGTGTGAGCCACCGTCCCATACAAACTTCTTCCACAGAATCACAACCATAGCCTCTGGCCTGCTATCCATGGAAGGCTACGGCAGAGTAGAGTCAAGAGGACTGGAGGAAGGGCTTGGAAGTCTCATGTGACCGACCATATGACCCGGACCTGGAATTAAAAAGATCTGAATTATGTGTGGTGGCTTGTGTTTGTAATACCAGCACTTGAAAACCTGAAGCAGGATTTCCAAGAGTTCCTGGTCAGTCCAGGCAAGGTAGTGAGTTCAAGCCCTGTCTGGGCTAACAAACAAGGTCTTATTTCAAAAGGGCCAAAATAACAAATGAAAAAACAAATGGTGTCGTGGTGGTGGGGTGGTTGCTCAGCAGTAGAGCATCTGGAAACCTGTTCAGACACTATTATGAGAAAACAAAGTGGCTGACAGGTCTGAACGGCATTTGATGCGGCTGAGGTTGAAGAACAACTCGATTCCAAAGTACCAGGCTCTCAGGAATGCTTTCAAATAACAGGAGTGTTGGAGAAGGCTCCCTTTCAAGGCCCTAAGACAAGCTGCTCTTGAATTTTGCAGGGCCATGCCGCCCCTGCCTCCTCCTCGTTTTCCTTTGCCTCCAGTTTTATTCCAGGACCTGCTCTTCTGAAGTCGGACACAATTAATCTGTTAAATGTATAATCAGAGAGAGTGCTCGGTCTCAACGATCACTTCCAGTTTTCCCGTTTAGTCCAAAATACTCTCTTGTTCGCACAGCAGAGAAATAGGGCAGACAATCTGGAGGAAGGAACCGGCACCAACGGCGGGAGGCGGGGCGGGCTGGGTGCTTTTCTCAATGAATACCGAGGCCCCTGCAGATTTGCATAGGAGCAGATCTCGCAGCAGCATTGGCTGGCGGGCACGGGAGGGGGCGGGGCCGGCTGCGTGGGCCGGGCGGCTGCGCTGAGTGCACTCAGGAGCCCCGCCCCCACGGAGGCCCCGCCTCCTCTCGGCGCGCGCTCGCGGCACTGCCAGCTGCAAGTGGCGGGCGCCCAGGCAGATGCGATCCAGCGGCTCTGGGGGCGGCAGCAGCAGTGGCGACTGGCACCTTGCGCTGCTTCTGTCCAGGGGTTCTCGGGGCAGTAAGACGCTTTCCGTCCGCCCCCTGGCCAGTCAACAAAACCGCAGGCGCTGCTGGTAGGTGAAGAGGGGACTGGCTACATTACGGGCTCCTCTGCCCGGAATGTTTTCATTAGGCGGCAGCGGCCGGGGCCGCCCGGGTGCTTGGGAGTGAACTCCAAGGAACCAAGACGTCGGTGACAGCAAGGACGCTGCAAACTTGCGAGCGTGGTGGCTGCGAGAGCCTCCTTCTCCGCAACGCAGAGCTCGCGTTCACGCCCAGAAGTTCAGCGGGCAGGGTGATCGATCCAAAGACTTCCTGCAGCGGAGGTCACTTGAGGGGGCGCTAGAAAGCAGCCCCCTCCGGTGGTCCTTGCCTAGACCTGGGAAGGAGCGCAGCGGAGGTGACAGGAGCGGAGGACGTTGGGCAAGACAGTCACCGACTCGGAGCCGCGGTTCGCAGCCTGGAAAGTTGCAGAAGATTGGAGGCTAAAAGGAGAGCTCTGGTCGCCCAGGGGTCCTTGAACGGTACCTAACTGCCACCTCCCTCAACCATAGTAGTTTCTCTGGTCCCTGAGCGAAGGCCTCTACAAATGGGGCGCAGCATGGCGAGAGGCTCAAGATCCAGCTGTTGAACCCAAGGTGTCTCACTGTCTCCTAACTCCCCCCTGACTTTCTCTTCCGTTTTGCTGAGAACCCTTCTCGCCTCCTTGTAGCTTGGGGAAAGCAGGGCACTCTATAGTGTACACACAGTCCCTGAGATCTACTGGAAGGAGCCGTTCAGGACCGAGGACTATTTGGAGCCCTTTCCTGTTTGGGGGAGAGTGAAGGGCGAGGCTGGACCAAGAAGGGAAGGGAGGCTAGTGTAAACTCGCCCTCCGGCGGAATGGGAGCTCTTGGGTTCCTGTGGCTGCTGCCGCCGCTGCTTTTGGCAGCAGCTTCGTACTCCGGAGCTGCGACCGATCAGCGCGCGGGTTCCCCAGCCTCAGGGCCGCCTCTGCAGCCCCGCGAGCCGCTCAGTTATTCGCGCCTGCAGAGGAAGAGTCTGGCAGTGGACTTCGTGGTGCCCTCGCTCTTCCGCGTCTATGCCCGAGACCTGCTGCTGCCGCAGCCACCGTCCCCCTCGGAGCCCGGGGCTGGCGGGCTAGAGGCGCGGGGATCACTGGCTCTGGATTGCGATCCTCTGCTCAGGCTGTTGGGGCCACAGCCTGGAATCTCCTGGGCAGAGGGAGCCAGTTCTGGTCCCGAGGCCGGTCCGACGCTGTCCAGGGTGCTGAAGGGCGGCTCGGTGCGCAAGCTCAGGCGAGCCAAACAGCTGGTGCTGGAGCTGGGCGAGGAGACGATCCTTGAAGGCTGCATTGGTCCCCCAGAGGAGGCAGCGGCTGTGGGGATACTCCAGTTCAACCTCAGCGAGCTGTTCAGCTGGTGGATTCTCCACGGCGAAGGGCGGCTGAGGATCCGCCTGATGCCTGAGAAGAAGGCATCGGAAGTAGGCAGGGAGGGAAGGCTATCCACTGCGATCCGAGCCTCCCAGCCCCGCCTTCTCTTCCAGATCTTCGGGACCGGTGAGCAGCTCCCACCAGAATGTGTTGGGATTTGCATTTTTCATTATAGCGACATGTAGCCACTGTTAACTAATTCTTACTCTTCTTAGCCCCCCTTTCATCCTACTTGAACTTAGACCCGTAGTTTCTTTTTATGTGCTTGACATAGTAACTTCCCAATAGAACCTTTTTTTTTCTCTTTAGCAACCAAGTTGGGAGAAAAGTTTCCCAGTGTTGGGCAGAATGCCTTCCACTGAGTTACACATGATCTAATTGGATCCTAATTGGATGCTCTCCTTCCTGACCTTTGAGAATGGCTGAAACGCCCCTAGAACGCCTAAGTTCCAACTTATGAGACCTCGAACTATTGCTCTTTTTTTTTTTTTTTTTGTCTGACTCTTGTTCCTCTTGTAGGCTACGGCCGATTTGGAGAATGAGGCAGAATTTCCCAGCAAATATAGAATTTCCCTTTATACTGAGTCTCAGCCTGCCCGTCCCTGTTCCTCTTCCCCAATGCTGACTAGCCCAGAGATTCTCTTTTTCTTAATTACTCATTCTGCCACACTCAATTCCCACCTCTAGACTGTTTCACATTCAGACACTCGCTGTTCTCAGATGTCCCAGGAAAGCCCCAGAGGAATTAAGGAACAAGGTGCAGGAGAGTTGTAGAGAATGGGATGAAAATTGTTAAGGTTGCCTTGCTTTGGGGAGAAGCGATCAGTCTCTTTCCGGCCTCCCCCTTTGTTTGCCCTGGGAGTCTTAGCTTGCATGTATGTAGCAGCTGCTCTGGATGAGAGCTCTGGCAGGCCCTCATGGCCCGAGGCTACTGGAGTGAGGTTTCTGTTTCATTTACTTCCCCATTTCTTCCAAAATTCACTGCATTAGGGCTATATGTGCAAGCATTTACTTCTAACTCTGCAGTAGTGTCTTTTGAATGGCAAGCCAGGTGGTTTTGAATGAATGTTTCTCTCAGAAGACCATGAGGGGAAGGACTTGTGAATGAATTAAATATGCAATGTAAATGAATGAGAAAACCACAGAAAGAGAAATCATGTTTTTAAAAAGAAGCCCACACTGATTCCAGTGAACAAAACTAGCTTCTTTTCTATCCTTCTCATCATCAAAAATAGATGAAGTTCTTATGCTCCACTGGTTACTAATGTTTAGTATTAATTGGATGGAAAGCATTGAATAGGGTCCATTGTAGAGCTACAACTTCTCCCATGCTTACATACACACACACACACACACACACACACACACCCCACTTACACATACACTCAGTGCTTTCCTGTAGCAGAGCTACTGAGAAGCTGAGACTCCTCTGTCATTGCACAGAAACTGCACTGGCATGTGAACCTCAAGGGAAGCAGAATGTGGATATGTATTTCAGCACGGGCATTGGTGACATCGGCGCCACTTAAAACAAGCCCCTTATGATCAATGCTGGAATTTATATTGTTCCTAGTGAAAGGCAGGGTCTGATGAGCTTGGCAGTGCCTTCAGTGAAATAAATGACACAAAAGAATAGAACTGTTGTCTCACTAAGGACACTTTTGTAAAGAACAGCTGGGCTGTAACGGTATTGTGGCTTCTGTGGTTTATACATAAAGTATTCTCTTTTAGTGTTCAATGCTTCTGTAATGGGTATAAAATGACTTCTCTAGAAAGACAAATTTTCTTCCACATTCATGTCTTTGAGCATCCTCATCACCTCTTGTGATATGACCATACACCTCAACAGTCTATATTGATTGTTGTTGAATGTTGATGGCAAAGGGGATCATTTTCCAGCCCTAAACTTACCAACTATAGACAGGCTGCTAAGAAACTATCAGTGGATATCTCTGAGTCACATAATGCAATCGAAGAACATACTATTGTAGTTGAGCCCTGTGTGCAGAAGTCAAACTGTGCTCAGGGGAAACTTCACGTAGAAAGGAGTGTCTCCCAAGAGCTGTTCTGCTATTGGATACAGGGAAGCAGTGAGTTTCCCAAGTCCTCCCTGAGGAGCTTGGTCCATTTGGCAGCGGGGCCAATTCTTATGCATCATTTGACACACATAGAAATGCTGGCTTCAGAAAGAGCCAGGATTCTGCCATTAAAAGGCTAGAAATTTTGGCCAGGCATTTTTCATCAGGATTGGGATCAAATGGTTATTGATGGGATCAAATAAGACACTAAGTGTAACTGGATGAGCTCTCTTTGACCTGCAGAGAGACAGACAGCTTGTTGAAGAGCACTTCAGGACTTGTGGTCACCATACTTGAACAAGATGGGCTCTCTTGTCTCTGAGGACAAATGCTGTCTGTGGTTAGGCAGCTAGCCATACAGGACTGGCTTCTTGCCTCACTGCCTCCCCAGCATCCCTCAGATACTGGTTCCACCACAGACCTTTCTATGGTGTGGGCACATCCTATTATAACACACCACATTCCATGTTGGGGGCAGCACACATCACTGTGGCTCCATTCATCTCTTTGTATGGAAATTCTGGTTTTCATTCTGCCACTGGGGTTGATTTTTTTCTACTTTTTTATGTTAGGGCAAAGGATGAGTTTATTCTTTTCATATGTCCTCTTAGTTATAGAATGGGATGTTTTTTCTTTTGTGACATAGGATATTCAATTAAACACAAGGAAAATGGACAAACTCAGTTTCTTTCTTAATGATCAAGGGACTTATGGTCTTGCCAAGAGGGGAACAGTAGGGCTAATGGTCTGTGTGTGGGCACATGTTCTGCTGCCTCTGTAGTCATTGGCCTTCAGGAGCCCATTTATCATAGACTGAAGAGAGTTTCCTAAACTTGAGAGGAATCATATCCAGGGAGGTGGTCAAATAGAGAGGAACCCAGTAAAGACAAAGCTAAACCATGGTGTTGTTTGTGGTTTGGGCTGCCTGAGAGGACAAAAGGATGTTTGAGAGCCTTTGTAATGCTTGTAATCAATGACATGCTTATACCTTGTGTGTGTGTGTGTGTGTGTGTGTGTGTGTGTGTGTGTATTACTTGAATTCATAAATTAGATCAGTGCTTCAAACCCCAAAACAGTTCTTGGGAGAACCCATTTAGAGGGGCAGTTCCTGAAAGAGCCCCCAAAGAGGTCTGCCTGATGTTAGCACATTGCCCATAGCTCTGGCTTATAACCTGGTTTGTAGGTGCTTTGAGATCTGGTTCTATAATCTCATAGTCAGAGGTCTAGAGAATATTGTGGGATAGGAGAGTCTGTTTCCCAGAAAGCCCACAGGAGAGAAGACACACAGCTTGGAACTCTATACGTACTACAGAGAAACTTGGGTAATTTAGAGGAGATGCATGCAATGCAGTAACCTGACCTTTGACCTCACATATCTGTCCATCCCTTCTCATTTTATTTCTGAAAGGGGCAGAGAGAGTAAAGGAAGATATAAGGAAATTGAAGCTCCCAAAAGAGATATCAGTTGTTGGAGGTGAATTGGGAGAATTGGAGCCAGTCCAGAGAAGAGCAGAGAGCTGATTTAAGAGCTGAAGGGACTGATTTATGATGAAAGATGAAAAGAATTAAATATATATGGCTGGGCTAAATGGCGATGAAGGGAAAGCCATGGTAACAATCTACAAATCTCTGAAGAGAGCGACTGTCAGTGAGGAGCAGGAGTTATTTAGTGTGTCCTTTAAAAGTAATAGGATGGGCTTCCGGAAGAAAACTCCAGGTTAGATATCAAAGAATCTTATTTTTTGAAATAGATACTCTTCTATCTATTTCAGAATGGATTCTATTCAGACTATGAAATGGAACCCAGAGGGAACAAACAGGGAGTCAGGTGAGCTATGGGTCAGACAAGCCACATTATTTGCAATTAATAAATTCTAATGTTGAGGAACTCATAATGGGCAGGGGGGTTGGGAAAGGAATCATGAACTTTTAGGATCTTGTCCTGAGAGCTTTTTGAGCACTGGTGTCTCCAGGGGACAAAAAGAATTACTTGAGTATCTTTAAAATTGGGAAATTTTTACAAGATAGAGAGTAAATAAAATTGAGATTACTAGGTTTGTGTTTTTCCCCTAATTCTCACATTAAAGCTTTTCTCTGGGTTATGGTCTGGTAGTCCAGTGGGGTGGGCACATTCACCAGAGGACTATGTGTCCAAGGCATATTCATGTGTGTGTGTGTGTGTGTGTGTGTGTGTGTGTGTGTGTGTGTATAGGGTGGATGGGTGGTGTGTGGTTCAGTCACTGGGAAAGGTAGAAGATGATCAGGGTTTTAAAAAGATTAGATCAGTTCTATGTTGAGTAAACCCTTATTGGCTACTTTACAATGCTTTTTCAAAAGAGTTACAAATATTTTATTGTATGTGTGTGGATGTTTTATCTGGATGTGTGTCTATTTGCCATGTGTGTACCTGACACCCTCAGAATCCAGACTCCAGAAAAGGACATGTGTGTGTTTGTGTTTGTGTGTATGAATCAGAGAGAATATTATCTTTTTTTTTTTTTTTTTTGAGACAGAGTTTCTTTGTGTAGCCTTGGCTGCTGGGAACTCTCTCTGTAGACCAGGCTGGCCTCAAACTCAGAGATCCACCTGCCTCTGCACCGCCACCACCTGAGTGTGTTATTTTTAACAGTGAGTATGTTTATAAAGCTGCTGCTCTGTTGAAGGCAGGAGTGACTGGCCTACAGGTATAAGAAGAGAGTGACAATTGCATTACAGAAATTCTCAGTGCTCTACAATGTTTAAAGTTTACTGACAGGTGACCTCACTTTATGGCATTTGTCCAGCCTGGAAAAGGACAGTTCTCCTTCCTCTACAACTGCTGTTAATATTCTGTTCTAGTTGTATGAGACTTTACATTAATAAATCATTTTCAGAGTTATTATTATTTTTATTAATTGTATAATAGGTAGGGCAACCATCTGTTTTATTTTGTGAAAGGAGTAACTGGAATCCAGATGTTTGATAGCACACTTTCAAGGTCATGTATGTACAAAGCAGTAGACCTGGGAACTTTATATGGTGAGAGGTTACGAGATGTTAGGTACTGTAGTAGATGCTGCCTGGATCTATGCTTCTAGTCTTCAAATCAAGGAACCATATCAACATGTACATTATAAACCAGTAAGACATGGAAATCACTGTATTACACTTGTCAGAAGGCCATGTGGCCAATTTTTGGTGTACAATAGTGATTACTTGAAAAAGTTCCTTAAAATCTGAAATTCACTTTCATCATTATAAAAGTAGGGAAATTATTATGGTTCTATGTGATGCTACACAGGTAGTGATAATTCAGGGTATTGTATTAGAGATTACATTGGATGGTACATATGAATCCTTAGCCTTGTGGCTGCTGAATTGTGGAGCCCCATCAATATGTATTACTGGGTTTTCTCAAAGCAGCGTAACTCCAGCATCTGGTGATCTACAACTCTCAGGGGTCCACATGCGTTTTCATGTGTCTGAATGGTGCCACTTAGGGCTGTGTAATCTCTATGTGTGGCCATGTCTCACGACCCAGGTGATGACAGAGACACTGTATGTTCTTCTGCAACACATCTGTGACTCCCAAGAGAGGCAAAGAACCAGAGAAGAGTGGCCATAGAGCTAGTTCTTGTTGTCCTACTAAAGCTCTGTCCCATTAGAAGAGGGGGGAAGATCAAGGGATGGGATGTACCTCATTTACATCAACCAACACGTGCTTCCCAGAGGTCTTTTGACCTTGGATTCAAGAGATCATAGATCTACAATATGATTATTTGTCCTACAGAAGAGACTTAGCCTTAACTTAGGGACATATTAAAGCAGTTCCAGGGATAAGCAAGACCAAGACCACACAGAACAGCAGTTTACCAAGCTACCAAGAACCAGGTTACTAGACTTGAGCACATCAAGAGAATCTAAACCTTTGAGGGACTAAGGTAGGTGTCTTCAGGAAAGCATTACAGCTTTAAAAAGGCTATTCAGTAGCCATGTGACATCTGATAGGTAATGATTTTCATGGCTGACCCATTGCCTTCAAAAGATGCAAATGGGTATGATCTCTGTTTTGGTATAAAGAGTGGGGTCCCTTGGTAAGGATGAATAAAATGGAGAAGATGGGTCTCACCATTCATCCCTCTACTTTTGACTGTGGTTGCAATGTCATCGCTGCCCTAAGCTTCTGTTGCCATGACTTCCCTGCTCAGAGGGGCCATACCCTCGAGCTGTGTGCTACAGTATCTACCCCCTTCCATAAGCTGCTTTTGTTACAATGAGGAAAATCACTAATACAGATGAGAGATTGAAGTAGAATGTTGGACTGGTGATGAGGTGCTGATGGGGTGGGTTGAATCCTTCAGGAACTTCTTCAGTGAGCTGGATTTCTCAAAACTACTTTTTTTTTTATCCTCCCCCCTCTCCCCGCTTAAGAATTTTTAAAATGACTTTTCCAGCTACTTTTTCTGAGCATGGGTCCTCGCCCAGGGAAATTTTATCAGATTCACTGGGTGATATAATGCCCATGTTTTAGGAAGCATGAGATCGAAGGACAGCAGAGCTCCCCTGGGACAGATCCACCTAAACACTTGGCTAATTAAGTCTTTGCCCTTGTACTCTGCCTTCCTGGTTAAGTAACAGCAGGTGCATGGATGTAGGTGGCTGGAACCCCTTAGAGTAAAAGCTAAAGGAGATGCATGAGAATAGTATGAGCTCAGAAGACAGGAAAATGTGGGCGAGCGTAAGGAATTCAGGCAGCTAGCCAGGGGAACTCGAAGGGTAATTTAAGACACTGAGTCTTCCTTTCCCTTTCCAGTTTCCATTAGAACATGGGTTCATGAAGGGAGGCACGGCCAGGGCTCTGTTTTAGATCTTTCCACATTATCAGCCTAAATAATTAAAGCCAGCATTCTATGGTGAAGAGCATTCTCCAGTAGAAGCCAGAGGATCTAAGGTTTGTTATGGTATTCACATGTTACTAAATTTGAAATCTTGTGTAATTTCCTTAAGACTGCTTGCTGGTCCTATGGGTCTTTAGGGAAGGCATTACAAGGTCCCCTCTACCTTATGGGGTCATTATTTACATTAAATGAGATGACCTGTATGGAAAGCATCAGACTGGATTATTCTCTCTCTCTCTCTCTCTCTCTCTCTCTCTCTCTCTCTCACACACACACACACACACACACACACACACACACACACACACACAC
>JADRCD010146471.1:0-11848 GCA_019843815.1 Montemys delectorum | reverse complement strand
AGAGCCCAGGGGTGCTATGCCTGTCCAGTGGCTACTGCTTTAGTCCCATTGTGTTTTCAGACAGCCTCAGATGTACCTTGACTGCTGAGCCACCTGACTTTTCTCTTTCATGTGTAATGACCATAAAGGTCAGATGCTTAATTTTAAGAATATACATTCAGATCCTGCAAGTCCTTGTGTCCTGCCTGTCATTTTTTCTTTGCTGACATCTTGCCAACCTATACCAGAACCCTGTTTCTCCTGTGGGTTGAGTGGCCAAGGCTGGCTGGTCTGTGGCAGAATACAAATGAAGATTCATCCTTAAAAACCAAATAGGACATTTTAGTAATATATACATAAATATGCTTATAAAATAGTAAATTATATGCCTGTATATAGATTTAGATATACTCATGTAAGAGTTTAATGTTTTAATTGGAGTTACACAGGGATAATCTTCCCAGAAACTGTAAATTGCAAAAAAAAAAAAAAAAAAAAAAAAAGCCTATTGCCAAGTATTGAGTTATTGATCAGAGAAGTCTCATAGAATACTCAAAGCAATTGCTATTACTTTGCTCTTTATTTGTTACAGATTTTAATGGTAAGACACTGTCAATGACAACACTACACATTTTGATATGGAAAAATAAAGGTGGTGTTGACAGAGAAGTTTCTTTTTCTGTTAGCTAGTTTTCATAAAATCAGAAGATGCTATGCAGGTACTGAGGGAGAAAAGTCATCACCAGGCCTTTCTCAGCTATGATCCTCTGAGCTACTATTAAGGCATTTCAAGATACACTCATGAGTACAATAGTGGCATGAATGCTATGTGGATAACCAACCACTTTCTAATTAGAACTTAAGGAGAAATTTTAGCAAAATGATAGTGGTTGACTTATTCTGGAGTCTATGAGCTGCCCAGCCCTGGATTCTTGCCAAGATTTATGATATCAGGTATGGTATTTCTAGAAGAGGAAATTTATGGAGTATTACCTTAAATGCAATATTCCTGTCTCTACAACCAAAGATTAGTGTAGGTCTCCCATCTTTACAGAGAAGTTTTTTTTTCTTTTTTTGCTGTGAATGGAAGTTCATGTACAAAGTTGCCACTAGCTAAAGTGCCTAGTACCGGTGGAGTACTCAGTCATGAATGGGACATATCCATCACACACACTCTACTCTCACAATTCACAGACCCATTGAAGAGGAACTGGAATGGAGAGATTTCCCAGATGTTGGGAAAAAATGGGGCCAAATATCATCTTCTGGAAATGACAGGACCACTATATTCATGAACTTACAGCAGCTATGGTGACCTACATATGACATGCACAAAATCAAGACAATCAACATTGCATTATGCAGGTAGGAGAGGTTCAGGGTCTAACTGAAAGGCGAGAAAGTTGGTGGGTGATCAGTAGGAGTGGAGGTAGGATAAAATAATTTTTTTTTTGGTTTTGTCGAAACAGGGTTTCTTTGTATAGCCCTGGCTGTCCTGGAACTCAACTTTGTAGACCAGGCTGGCCTTGAACTCAGAAATCCACCTGCCTCTGCCTCTGCCTGGGATTAAAGGCATGCACCACCACTGCCTGGCTAAAATAAATTTTCTTTAAGTGTGTGTGACTCTTGGTGGGCCATCCATGCTTCAATGTCCTCAAGTCCATGAGTATTTGAGAAGCACAAAATTGACTCAGTTGATTATAAAACAATAAAAATAAATTAAAAAAAGGGTACGACTTGCAAGATTCAAAGATCTGGGAGGAGTTAGGTAGAGGAATTATAGGTAAACATGATTAAAATACATTGGATATTGGATAAATGTATGAAATTCACATATAATAGAAATATTTCTTAAAAAGAAAACAAATGGAATTGTTTCTAATGAATTAAGATGGTCTTAGTAAGTTCTTTCTCAATAAAAAATTTTAAATCAGAGAGGCCAACAACCTGTTAGTCCACAAACTTAAAAACAAATAAATCACTATACTGGCCATAGTTATAGAGAAGTAAGAAAAAGATGAATCCTTATCATGTTATATAATTTACTAAACAATGTAAGATAATATCCAATCGGCATATTTACAATTCTCCACGTTTGCTACTTTCTTTCAAGTTATCAATATTCAACTTAAAAGTTCCCATCTTGAGCTTAAAAACCTGCACCACTCAGCTCTAGGGTCCTGCACTTGTATTTAAAAAGTTGTTTTCACTGTGTACCTGATTATATCTCTTCTATAGTCTGAAATTGCTGGTCACATGAACTGGTGGTTTAGTTTAAACATGGTATGCAAAAAATATTAATATATGACAAACGAATCACTGGAATGAATGAAATCTCATGGATGTTATCATTTTATAATTTAGAATGTATTGGAATTTAAAATCTTTCAAAAAATGTCTTAACTCAATTGGATACAGAGGAGAAAAAAGGTATGGGTAATTGGGGAGCAGAAAAACAAATTTAAATTGTGTTTATCAGAAGTGTAGACTTCTTAAGGTAGAATTTAAGACGTTTGCTAAATATCAGTAAAACAGTCAAGGGATGTTTTCACATCCAGAGTCTCACTATTTTAGAATAAATAATCTTGTTAGATCTGCTATATTAATTCAATGAATTTAAAAATTTTTACATACATTCTAAAGAAGACTCAAACAAAATTATTTGATATTACTTACCTGTCGGCACCAGAGTTTACGGAATATTTGGAGATAAGCCAATACCATAAGACACAGAGGTGCCATGTACGTCACCAGAAAAAAGCAGATATGGTACATCTTTGGGTAAACTTCACCTGAGATGAGAGTCAAAGAGTAAAATCTTTCATTAAAAAAAGTAAATGACTAAATTCTTGTTTAAATAATAGCTAAATGTAAATGTGGTTCATTATTCTCATTAAAATGTAAGTTTCTCAAATGATGGGACCGGTTGTGCTCTTAAATATAAATGTGAAAATTTTTGGAAAAATAAGTACAATCAATGTTGTTTTGTTGATTTATTGTCAATATACCCACATGTGTAGCATTCACACTTATATTTGTAATGAAGTTGAGAACTTCAGGGATTTTACAGTTAATCTTTTATCCATGTTTTTTTATATCCATCTCACTTGTCAGTAATAATTACCTTTAGGATTATAGTGATTTTTTTATTTGTCATTAATCCTAAACACAGATATATCTATCACACTATTACCATTTATTAAATAAGTTAAGCAATTAATTAATACAATTAAGCCTAACAATATTTTAGTATTTCTCCTATAGTAAGAAGTTCTATAAATAATAAATCAGCAATTAGTTATAATTCTAACTGAATGCTAACAAAGCAAAGCAAAGCAAAGATTTCTCTTCATTTTTGCTTGTTTTCTTTCATTTTGTTTCTTTATAAGATTGCATATTTTATCTTGGTATCAGTGCTGGCATTGATGAGGTGATTATTTAAATAAGAATGACCCTCATAGGCTTATTGTATTTGAATGTGTACTCATCAGAGGATGACACTATTTGAAAGGCTTAGGAGGATTATGAAGAATGCTTTTATGTGAGGAAATGTGTTACTGGATGGGGAGTTTTGAAGTTTAAAAATCCCATGCCAGGCTCAAGCTCTTTTTCTGTCTATGAATATAGCTCTCAGCTACTTCTCCAGCACCATGTCTGCCTGCATGTGGTCATGCCCCCATCATGGTGAAAAAGGACTAAACCTTTAAAACTGTAAGTAAGGTCCCAATGAAATGTTTTCTTGAATAAAAGTTGTCATTGTCATAGTGTCTCTTCACAGCAGTAGAACATATATCTTCTTATCTGGAATTGATTGAATCTAATATTTTTGAATCTAATATATTTTGTATTCTTCATTCTGAAATTATCTCATTTCCCATTCTTTCCCCTGTATTGTATAGATGGAACAGCATGGTGCATAGGCTGCTAGACAGTGTAAGAAACCATTTAGAGGTGTCATTTTTAGATCCTTTCTGGGTCAGGAGACACTCATCCTCCTCATTCATTTCTAATTTCCTTTCAAGTTTATCTTGTAAAACAGGTCATTATAAAGAGTGATAGAATTCAAGTACTGGAGTAATAACAGATAACATTCCCAGTGGAAGTGCAGCAGCTTGAACAGCATTTGCTGGACCAATTTCAAAGCAGCTAGAAGGTCACCTCAGCAATTCCCAGGGACTAAAGTGGCTTTGATCTTTTATTTGTCTTAAAGAAAGTATCCCATGCCACATGTACTACACACATGCACACGCACACACACACACACACACACACACACACACACACACACACTGAGAGAGAGAGAGAGAGAGAGAGAGAGAGAGAGAGAGAGAGAGAGAGAGAGAGACCTTTGAAGCTTGTGCACACTGAAGCTCTAATACCTGCCTCAGACTAAACTGAATAGATGGGAGTAAGTAAGTAGATTTGTTTGCTAATATTTTTTCCACTACAGTAGCAGATACTATTACTGACATAGCAGTTTGGAATTTTGAATGGATGGAAGGAAGGAGACTTTTGGTAATTTTGAAAAAGTAGAAAAATTAATAACTGACCATTAAGTATATATTATTGATGAACATTTATGCAGAAAAGTTAACCAAACAATTATAATCCAGGCTAGAACAAGTATATTACAGGAGAGGTTATAATAGATAATTAAGGAAAAGTAATGTCCTAAAATCTGCTTTACATTCTCAGACTGTGAACTAGTTGCAAATTCAAATATATACTACTTAAAATTTAGGTTGCACATGTTAAAAGTATCCTTGAATATTTCACTTGATAGTAATCACTATCTTCAATATATATTTATGAAACTTACAATCTAGAATATAGTTCTATATACTTCTTTGCTTAATTACTGCCTGAGTTAAAAGGTGGCATTTTGTAAACTGGAGACTATAAATCTGTGTCTTAGTCAGCAGATGTTGCTCAGCCAGTAGAACACTTGCTTATTGTGACTTGAGTTTGGTCTCTAGGATTGCACAAAGCCATGTGTGGAGGTGCACATCTATAATCTCAGAGTTAGGGAGTAGAGGCAGGAAGATCTGAAGTTTAAGATCACCCTGGTCTGCATGGCAAGTTTAAGTCCCACACTGAGATAACATGAGTACTTGTCTCAAGAACAACAACTAGTATCTTTATTCAACTGATGGAAGGCAGTATCTAAATAAATTCTTGTCTGTATGAATCTATAGATTCATATATTATCTATTTATTTCTATCTATCTTCATCTATCATCATCTATCTTCTTACTTATTACTATCTCAAATCAAGAAATCAGAAACAAATATGAATATTTGTGATATATTTGAAATCAGAGATTAAAGAATAATATTCTTCAGGAGAGTTAAGGCACATTCTCTACTAGTATATTTACCTAATTATACAAAACCTACAGACATTCTTTTCTGTGCTACACTTGTCAGGGACAAGTGTGTTAAATGTAATTTGCCAATATTCAGATTGACAATTTTTAAACTTAATGAGTTTTTAAAACTTACCTAAGTATTTCTAGCTTTACATACATAACCCTCACAATGAGATAAAAGCCATAGTTACTCTGACCATAAGGAAGGTTCACTCTATTTTTCTTTTGTCAGACCACCAAAGTATATTTGTTAGATCCAAGAGTAGAGGTATTGTCAGTCTACAATATTGGCTGGCTCTGTGGCTTACTCTGAAATCCTAGCATTCATGAGGCCTAGGCAATAATAATGTATTTGCTGAATCTTGGGGCTGAGGACAGCCTGGGATTTAGAGTAAGTTGTAGGACATTCTGGGTTATGGAAAGTTTTAAGCTAGCCTGTGCTAGAAAATGAGTTCAAAGACTGCCTTGGGCTACAATGAAATCCCCTCTCAGATAAAATTCTAATATCTTAAACAATATTTGGTAGACATTTATACTCATAAAACATTTGATAAAAGCATAATCAGATGATTACTTCTTTAATTGAGAGCTAAAAATGAGTAACTTTCTTTAAATTAAGTTTATATTAAGGAACTGAATATTCATTTGCTAACCAAGGAAGTATGAACAAAGTTCTGGAAATTGAAAAGTTTTATAAATATGAGAGAGGTGACAGATCAATCAATAAACATGGATAACAGTGAAGTCAAACAGTAATGAAGTCGGTTGGACACATCCACACTGCATATTAAAGTGAGACATTCAGACACACATATACCTTGTCTTATTTTCTGTTGGAGTTATCTGTCTTTTTGCCTTTAAAAAATATGAACATGAAGAATCTGATCATTTGGAAAACATTGATTCATGTATTGCCACTCATCCTTCACAACACTGTCATTTAGAAAATTCTCAATCATCTTGTACCATTTATGAAGAGTATTTATTTGTATGACTTCCCAAAGTGATTTGATAGACAAGAGACCAGTGAGAGTTCTTCTTATATGCTATCATTTGATAATTAAAGCAATACTGTTTATTTTTATAACAATATTTTTATTAAAATTTAGAGGATAGACTAAAAAATAAGAATCACAGCTAATAAATTAATCTCAAGTAGAAGATACTGTATTCTACAGCCAATGTTTTACGTTGTGCTAAATGGCATGATAGAGAAGTAGCATTATAAACTCTGTTTTTCTATGGTGTGTGGTATTTTGAATTATGGTTGGTTGGGTTTTTTTTTTTTTTCTGTCAACTTAACATAAGCTAGAGCCATCTGGGAAGAAGGACTCTCAATTGAGAAAATGTCTTCCCCACTTTGGCCTATAGGCAAGTCTGTGGGCAATTTTCTTAGTGACTGATGTCAGAGAATCCAGCCTACTATGGGCAGTGCCATTCCTTGGCAAATGGCCCTGGATTATATAAGCAAGCAGCTGAGCAAGCCACATATATCAAGCCAGCCAGAAGTGTTCCTTCATGGTTCATACTTCTGTTCCTGCTTTCAGGAACTGCCTTAATTTCTTGCTCTGACTTCCTTTGATGATTGATAAGCTATGAGATGCAATAAACTTTTCCTCTCACAAGTTGCTTCTGGTCTTTGTGTTTTTCACAGCAATAGAAAGCAAACTAAGAGAGTTATAATGTCCAGACTGATCTTTAACATTTAATATGGGCATGAAATTTTAAATTGGTTCATGAACCTATTTAAAGAATGTTAATGTTAATATATGAGATAGCTAATGATTAGATGATCAGCAACTATTTTAAATTCTTTTGCATTCTTCCTGAAAGCAATTAATTGTCAGTAATTTGAAACTGAATAGATGAAAAATAAATTAATGGTTTTTATTGTTTGATTAATTTATGGATTATCATCTCAATTCAATATCAATTTATTTTGGCCCTAGTAATCATTTTGAGTAACTACCAAATTACTTTCAAATAGTTTTATCAATGATTTTTGAATATTTGTATAAAAACAAGATAATAAAATACTAGAAATAGATAAAAATTTTGTGTATTTACATTTTATTTGTAATTTAAAAAATATATGTATTTTTGTGATATAAGCAACACAACTTGCTACTTAATTACATTTATGGATAGGATTCTGTGGCTTTTTAAATTTTTTTGTTAATGGGGTTAATGATGCTTGATTATGTGTGGGGGCTATTATTTATATATACATCCATGAACATATAAATGAAACCCATTGCCAAAATACCTTAGAAAATCTTCCCTGGCATTTAAAAAGTAGAAAGTATTTTCTCTAATTGCCCTTTTCATTATCTCAAAGAATGCCCACATTTCAATAGGACTCTTGTAATTGCCATGTCCACACTGCTTTCTAATTTGAACACATAGTGTAATCTCTGTAGGGCTCAGTTTAGTCATGGATTAAGAGAGACGGGTCAGGGTTATGGGTCGTAGGATGCTTTTCATCAATAACTTACTGTAAAGAAATCATGTTACACACTTCAACTCTCCACCAAAGTCATTCTCTCACGCTGCCTGTGCCCCATAAGCTATACCTTCTCCCTTGCCTCCTTCTCTTATGCATCGGGCCCCAATTGTGGAAGTTCTGCTCTGACCTGCATAGCAGGTGTTGCTGCATCGGCTATTTTTGCTATCACAGCACTTGGTGGAATTTCCATGCCAGAGTTGGTAGTTCTGCTTTTGGCCTGGTAAAAGACACTTGTGCCAAGAAATGGAAACCTAGGCCAATGGCTGCCAGCATGAAGTGATTTACGTCATCAGTCATTTCTAGGGGTCGGACTTATGGTTTGTGCCTTTATGAGCCTGCTGCTTTGCAAGAAAGTTGAGCCTTGATCAGAATGTTGTCTTGGCTCCATTCTTCTCTCGTCCCTGTCCTGTAATTCGCAGACCCCTATTAGAGGTACCTATGTTGACTGGTAGTCACGGGTCCACTACACCCAGTGAGTGGGTTTTTTTTTACTTCTAGCGGCACATCTTTTCCTTCCCTGGGATACCCATTCCCTGTTCCCAGTTCTTAGAATTGATATTCATCTTTAATACTTGCTGGAATATTAGCGGCATCTTTGTAAACATTTGCCCAGATGGCCGGGACTAAAGGTGTTATCTCTGTTGTGTCCCTAGTGCTCGGTACATAACTCCATAACTCCATTATTCACACAGTGGTTCATTTGTCTCTCAGCATTACTGGAGAATGTGCTCTATTAGGCAAAATGCCTGGCACACTCTGATGCTCTAGATGTTGTTTGACCATTTAATAAATGGGACATAGACACTTAAGAAAAGTATTTAGGAGCTTTCCACTTGGTTTATTTTTGTCCGCTATAGTAAAGGGATATTTTATTAAGAAACTGAAGATAAAAAAAGCAAAAGTATCACAATGTTAGGAAAGAAGAGTAAAAATCATTGAAAAGATACTCAATATCTTTAGTAACAGGAAATCCAAATTGTAAAAATTTATTTATTATAGTTTTTTTTATTTGCTTTGGTTGTTCTGATTTTTCTTTCTTTCTTTTTTAAGACAGAGAATCAATATGCAGCCTAGTCTAGCTTAGGATTCAGGATCTACCTCTCTGAGCCTCCCAAGTCACTTGGCTTGATTCATCTTACTAGTAAGTGTGCCTGCATGTATATTTAACAGTCATTCCTTCCTGAGTGTAAATTCTATAAGTATGAGCTGTTGTAATGTAACTATCTAAAAGAGGGCAATTTGTCCCTCATGTGTAGCTAGTACATCCCATACTGAAAAGTTTGGTGACCTTTTTGTTATTTTTTTTTCTCTCTGTCCATATCTGTGTCTCTCCCATGCACGGGTGGGTGTACTCCCATTGTTAGATGTTTTGAAGCAAAGAATCACAATGCCTTGAAAATCCTGCTTGTTTATACTACTATCACCAGTGCTGGGTATGTACAGAAGTATAGCATACAGAGCTGAATCCTAGCTGATAGAATTCCTCACTCAGTGAACAGGTGTCTCTTTGATACTGTGATGCTCTAAGAACATCGTTTTAAACTGAAAACAGATCCTTAAAGTATGTGTGTTCTGCTACTCTTCCTACCCCTCATCCTTAACATTTTTGTTTCTTCTCCTCTCATGGGCCTCTTTCTAGATTCCTGGGATCTGCCTTGCTTTATTTGCACATACATTCATATTTAAAAAATTAAATGCTAAGATTCACACATGAGAGAGCACATGCAGCATTTGTCTTTCTCGGCCTGTGTTTACTTCATGTAATATTTTCTATCTCCATCCATTTTCCCTGAATAGTTTACTTTTATTTATGGTTGGATAAAATTCCATTGTGGTATGTATCACACTTTCCTCCATGTCTATGCTGATTATTTTATTTAATATTAGGAATAGAGTAATAATAAACATAGATGCATAGATATCTCTGAAATAAAATATTAACTCTTTCAGGTTTATGTCCAGGAGGGGGAAAACTGGGTTACATATAATCTCTGTATTTAGCTTTTTGGGAAAACCTTTATAATGACTTTAATAAACCGTTAATTTGTAATTTGATTTGTTTCACTGACTAGTTTTTTTAAAACTTTAAGAAAGAACTAAAAATGAGTCATTGAATAAACTCCTTGACTCATTTCCACTGTAAAAAACATGAAAATTAAAAATCGTAAAATCATAAATCATAAAGCACCTCCAAAGGACCTAAATTATTTATGCAAATTGTGTTATGTTTCAGCTTTATTTTCACCCCTTGAAAAGATGTTAATAAAGTCTATAAGAGCAATTCAGCACAACCCACCATTTGCAGGTACCATGTCAACGTGAGCACGTGGGGGAAGCCTACTTACCGCCCCAGCGCTCATCACACACTGTAAAGAGGGTGGTCTTATTGGCTAAGCCAGGGAGCATGCTGCTGCACTCCATGACAATGGCTTGAGGAATCATTATGATGCACGAGACGATCCAGATGACTACGATGCTGTTTCGAGCCCGTTTGGCTGTGCTCTTGAACATCAGAGGGTGACAAATGGCGTACCATCGGTCCAAGGCAATGCAGCTCAATGTAAGAACAGACACAGACACTGACACAGTCTAGAGGCGGGAGAAAGGAACATGATTCATGAGAATTGCTAGGTGTTGGAAAGGGGCCTTGAGAACATTTGCTGCATCAGCAAAGTAGTTACAGCTAAAGGGGGCATTCAGGGTAGCCTGCTCCACGTATTAATTCACATAAATAATTTTCTCGTTAAAAAATAATGATGAAAGTAAAAATGTAGACGTGCAGGGGGAAACTTTGTATTTCCTTTCGGATGTGAGGTAATTGCTTTGAAGCCTTACAGCTTTCTCACACTAAATGCTCAGTTTATCAGGTTTGAATAATTCCCCTTTGTTTTGCAGCTTTTTTACTGACAGTGTAAGTAGTGTTTATTCTCTGAAGCAAATAAATTATATGTGAATTTCTTTTGCAGCTGAAAATTCTCTTTCAACCAGAATGACATGACTGTATATTTTAAACTATCATGTAGGTTTTTGCCCGGTTACATTTTGATATTGTAGATAAGTCATGGGTATCTTATTCCATATTTGTAAATAAAAAAGAGGTACTTTATATCAATTGATTTTCAATATATTGAAACAAATAAAAGCCTAGATCCCATGAAAAGAGAATTGTGTATGTGAGTATGTGTGCTATAGTTTACTCACTGACAGAATTAGTAACTTGCTCCAAAAAACCAGGCAGCTCCTCCTAGTATAGACTTGAACATAAATAACAACATCACAGGTGATTCTTCACTTGGGAAATCGAAAGAAATAAACATTTCAACCCTGTTGGTTCCCACATAATTAATGGATGGCCTTGTCTTTAATGCATGATTCTGTTCTGAATGAAACATTGATTAAATGGAATTGTAGAGTTAATTGAGATGAAAATGCCTAACTCAAGGCTTTCACACAGGTGCTGTGTATTTACTGTCGTTCATTATACTTTAAAATGACAATATTTATCATGACACTATATTTATCATCTTACTTTGTGGAGATTCTTCAAGAACGACTACTCATAAATAATATGACTAAGCCCATAGATTTTTCTGGACTCTTGGAGGCTATGTTTTCTGTAAGCTAATCTTATGTTGATTACTGTTGAGAAATTTAGGTGCCTTCAAATTTCTCTTGACAAATTCACTGCTCCCCATGACCTCTTTTTCTCTATGTTTAGGAAGCCAAGGACCTTAGTCACCAGACTCCACTTCCAATGTGGGTAGGACAAGAACATTCTAGATCTGTAGGCCTGCTGTTTTGTGGCTGCCGGGACAAAGTTATGTTTATTTCTTCCAGCAATTAGAAGTGCAAACATCCATCGGGGCCTCTCAATTTTTCAGTCTTGTATTCTATTTTTCAGTCACATATTCGCCCTGGTGGATGAAATGGAAGCAACTTGGCTCAAAATCAAGTGTTATTTCTAGTATGTCCCACAACTTATAAACTGTAATGG
>JADRCD010146466.1:1854-12737 GCA_019843815.1 Montemys delectorum | reverse complement strand
ATATATATATATATATATATATATATATATATATATGTAATATATGTCTGTCACCTATGGGGGTCACTGGTCCTTGAGCACTCCATTTGTATGGTGGTCCCTGCACAAGAGTGAACAGATCAGGAAGGCTCTGCTTCTCCAAGTTCCTTACTGAAGATGGGGGTCCATCTATGCATCTATGCATCCATGCATCCATCCATCCTATATGCATAATACACAAAACATAAATAACATACACGATATACTACATAAATGTAATATATGTGGTATATATGACAGCCAGAAGTTAAGCAGAGGATATTTTTTGGAAAAGGTTGATTTTGCTTTCTGACTATAAGGCTGGGTGGGAGTGGTGGGCTGAGTTTATAGTCCTAGTTACTCTGGAGGCCCAAGAAAGGGGGGTTGTTTGAGCCCACAGTTTCAAGTTTGACCATGGTGCCATTATAAAATGCTGTGTCATAAAATGAGATGGTCAACCACCAATGTTATCTCCAGTCCATGTCTGCTATTGAATGATGACAACTCTTAGTCCAAAGAAAATAAAGTTGAGAAAGCCAATGACATGGAATTCAAGACTGTAGAGTAGCTCTTCCCTAAGTCTCAGTTTGAAAGAGCAAGTCAACATTTCTCTAAATGAAAGCAGCTTCCAGCCTTTCCGACACGCAGTGTGCACAGGCTGTGTGGACACGGGAGCAGGCAGATGGCCCATTTCCTGACACTATCTGGGTCATTTTAACCAAATGAGCTAATTAGCAGTGAGGAACGTGGATCATACCAATGTTGTGTGTGTAGCTAAGCTTTTCACATGAGAAAAACTTCATGTGTCCTTCAGGTCCATTTAGCACATCCAGGTACACAAGATGGTGCTGGCAACATGGTTCATATTCAGTTATTAATTTCCTAGATGGATTTGTTTGGGAACTGGGATGGTTACTTTTAATTGTCAATTTGATGTTTTTAGGCTCTAGATCTAGACATTAAATCTAGATTCAGGAAGAGAGACTCAGTAAGGAATGATCTAGATCAGGTTGGCTTTTGAGCATGTCCCTGGGGACTATTTTGACTTCATTAGTTGGCACAAGAAGACCCATCCCCAAAGTGGATAGAACCATTTCCTAATTTGGTACCAGGCTGTGTAAGGGTAGAGAAAGAGAACCGGCCAGAAGGAGTGTGAGCATTGATTTATTTTGCTCTGCTCTTGAGTGTGAATAGGGTGTGTGACTGGCGGCTTAGGGTTCCTGCTGCCCTGCATGGTGGAATTGTGAGGTAAGCAAATCAGCTCTCCTTTAAGCTTTGTTTGCCAGGACACTTTATCCCAGCTATAGGAAGAGAAACCAGGACAGGTAGCCAGCAGGTACATCACACAGCAACTTCATATGCCACATAGGATATATGTCCCTATTTATTCAAAATATTTTTGTGGTCATTAGAGCAAAAAGTGGTAAAAATAAAGAACAACAGAAAATAACAAACAACAACAATAACAACAAAATAACCAGGTTTTTTTTATATTCAGACTGAGCCAGTTGCAGACAGAAAAATATTACATTAATACTTGAACATGTCTGGACTTTTTTCTTGTCATTTCCTCTAACAGTTCAATACAATGTTTTTTTTTTTTTAAAAAAAATATTTACACTTCATTTGGTATTCCAATAATCTAGAGGTAACTTAAAACATGCAAGATCTGTGCATAGGTTATATACAACCCTGCAGTATTCTATGGCTACATACTTGGCTACTCATGGGTTTTTGGTGTATGTGAGTTCCAGGGCTGACTCCCTATAGACACCAGCAGGTGACTATATTATTGGGAAATAAAGTAACTATGTGTTTAGAATAAAGAGGCACCCAGGAAGAGCTGAAGCAGGAAGCCCAGCCTTTAGCCATCACCCATTAGGTCACTGTTAGTCCCTGCACTCTGTCTGAATGGTGGCCCCTGCACAAGAGTGGACTTTTTCAAATTCTTCTCACCACTGGTGAGTTGATGGGGATGCACTGCTGGTGATGGGTTTCCATGCAGCACATTCTTCTCATCTTTTCACGAAGTAAATAGTTTGTCATTTTTTGGTGTCTGCTGGAAGGCTCAGGTAGGCGTGCACTTGGGAACTGTAGGTGACCATTTGTTTGGTGTCTATAAAATGCTGTCACCCTCCCTCAGCAGCATTTCTCAGTATTCTGCTCATCGTGGCCTTCAGCCATTCACCTGTGGATAAACTAAGTCACTAGCTTCCCCATCCTCAGACACCTTCCAAACTTCCTTCCCAGTCCATATGGCTCTGTTCTGGCCCATTTCTATTTTTACTCTTCATCTTCAAATTTGGAGTTAGTTTGTCTGTGCATGTCTGTAGTATCTTTGCTCAGTAGTCTTTAGAAATACCTTCACTCACTCCTTCAACCTGTAAGTAATTCTGGAGCTATTCTGGGTTAGACACTCTCCTGTCCTGGATATATGATATACCTGTTAGCAATCTAGAGTCCAATGTTCAAGTTTATAGATGAGTGTTGTACCTTCCATCCCATGTGATTCATGGCTGATGTGTGATGTGTTGGTTGTTGGGAGCCAAGGCATGGCCACCCGACCCCCTGCCCCTCAACTAGCCTGAGAACTGCCTGACATTCACCTTGGCTAAAAACATCCTGTGCCTGTTTACCAAGAGGCAGTATACCAAGAGGAAATGTTCCGGACCCCCTACCAGCATCTTCCAGATGGACGATCCTGCAGTGAACCCATTGTTCCCTGCTCCTCCCTTTTTCCATTTTTTGTAAAGTATATATTGAGCAGTTTGGTCTAAGTAAAGCAGACCTTGACAAATCTGCATGGTCTCCTCCTCTCTCTCACCCATTCTTCCTCACAGGCATGGTCCCCCTTGACTCCCCGAATAACTGAGCCCCGCAGGCCGGGATAGTTGGTTCTGGCAACAGAAGAATCCGTTCTTTCCGCATCTTTGATCCAATGGACTTATGATCTATGCTATGGCTGCCAATAAAGCCTCTATTGTGGAGAAAAGAAGACATATTGTTAAAATGGCGTCCTGCTTCTGGCCTACCATAGGGCTCGGGCTGCTCGTGGAGGTGGATGTGGGAAGTTTGACTATGTGCACCCAGCACAGTGGATCCTGATGAGAAGAGACAGTCCATGGTTTTAAGGTGTTTATTTTAGGCTGGCCATGGCCACATGAAGAGAAGGGGGAAAGGGGATGCTGAGAGAGGGGGAGCAAGAGGGCAAGAGAGAGGGGCAAGAGTTAAGAGAGTAAGAGAGGGAGGAGGGGGCAAGCAGCCCCTTTTGCAGTGGGCCGGGCCTACCTGGCTGTTGCCAGGTAACTATGGGGGTAGAGTCCAGACAGAATACCAGGGGTTTGGGGCATTGCTACAGAATTATGGAGCTGGGGCCTCCTGTCAGGAGCCTGGTGTCTGGGGGCATGGCAAACTTCCTTCAGTCCCTTGCAGAGTTATCTGCTGTATCTCCAGGGTTTAAAACTAGCTCAGCCAGAAAACCGGTTGCATTTCATGGTCCCACAAAGACACAGTCATTTAGTCAACTCCTAACCATTTTGTATTACATAGGTTCTTTACAGGATCAGAATTGATGGGGTATATGTATTGCAAGAGAAGATTTAGTAGAGTGGCTTATACAGTAGGATATTGCTAGTCTAAAATGCCTACATAGCAGAGAGACTGAGAACTCAGGGCCACTCAGTCCAGGCTGCTGGATGTCTCAGCAGTTTTGATTTGATGTTGAAGGGCTGAAAGACTCCTGGAGAGGCTCTGGTCTTTATTTCACATTGGACGAAGGCTGCAGAAGCCAGCGTCTGACGTGTGTGAAGGATAGAGGCAGCAGCAGCAACAAGAACCACAGAAGGAGATGTGCTCACCAGCAAGAGGCAGCAAGACAAGCAACACTGCTTTTGCATGGGGTCTTCCTGTATCTGGGCCACCCCTCAGCATCTGCCACCCACTCTGGGCATGCTCCTCTCCACTCAGTCAAACCTTCCTAGAAATGTCCTCTCAGGCCTTTCCAGAGTCATGACTCTCATTTGATGCTAGGTCATTAACTTGATAATTGTGATTAACCTTCACACATTTCATCTCAGAACCTCAAGTTCTAAGTCATGAGCACTTCTTTTTTTCCCTCTCTGTCTGCCTCTTTACTCTTTCCAACTGGATGGCTTCAGAGAAATCACTTATGTTTTCAATTCTGACCAAGTGATTTTGTATCAGAGTTATTTTAAAAGCAACTTAAATAGAACCCAATGAAGATTTCTAAGTGTTTATTCCCCCCCCCCCGAGTTTTTCTTGTTGAACTAAATATCTTGGGGGAGATTAAAAGCAGAGAGGGTAGACTGCTTTGCATGTGCTTGACCTTTTCCTGGAAGGTCTCATGTGAACCAAAAACTTGCAACTCAAGTTCTATTTTAAAATCACCCCGAAGAGTTGTTTTTTAAAAGCTAGCCTGTAAAGAGAATAATCATCAAACATCCTCCCCCCACCGATTTGTTTGTGAGCCCTGTCCCTAACTGTTAGGGTTGGTGGGAGCATATAGAGTTGTTTGTGAGGAGGATGTGAACATGACTGTTACAGCCACCCTGGTTCCTCCCCACCCATGTTTGTGGGGCCTGGGAACATGATTTTTCCCCACTTAGGAAAGTTTGGTGATAGTGAAAAGAGAGAATGTGGATGAGAAAGCTTTGTGGAACCTGGGCAGTTCTGTAGTGTTCCCCATTTGGGAAATAGATGTTCTCCCAGGGAAGGAGTTCAGAGAGATGGCCTCAGCTCATTCTGGAATGGCTGAGAGGAGAGTGAGAAGATGCTTGCTTCATGAAACCTAATGACTGGATAGAGTGTCACCTTCCGAAAGCCCAGGGTGCAGCATGACGGGACCGGGATGTCTACTCCCGTGGGGAAGTTTCTAAGCATGCACTTGGAATATTTTGTTTGGAAAAGAAGCAAGACCAGTTGTTTGAACATCTGGGTTGGCCATGGGGATCCTATCACTTATCTATTGGGGACATTTTGTGGATGGCTGTTTTGAGAAGGAACCCAGAAAAACTTGGTTCCAAACTCAACATTCCACAAGGAGATGGAATTTTCTCTGCTTCTTTCTGACATAAAAGGTCATCTTGTTGTTTATCTATAAAGGCAGGGGAGCTGGAGCCATGGCGTATTTTGCATTTGGAAACACTGGCCCAAATTCAAAGAGCCCAACGCTCTCCCCACTTTTCGTCCTGGTTTTATTTAAAGACATTGGCCTCATGAGTCATTGGGGAAAGCTTGACTTACAGTTCTGCTTGAGGACATGATGGCGAGGGTCCAAATGGAGAAACTCAAAGTCATGGATGACACAAACTGAGAGCACATCCCTAAAACAAAGAAAGAGACCAGGGTGTTACCTCATGTTTCCTGCTCAGTATAATGCTCAACATCTTAGCCAGAAACAGTAAGACAATAGACAGAGATAACACAAAATGGGAAATGGATAACTCAAAGTGCCCCCACTTACAGATACCATGATCCAATACTTAAAGACTGTATCTACCAGAAAACTCTTATAGCTGGGAAATACTTTCAGTAGAGTTTCAAGACATAAAAACAATCTAGAAAAATGAGTATGCATCATTTATAACAAGTATCTTTCATAGAAAGATATATGGAAAGGCATCTCATTCGTAAATAGCTAAAATTGTAAATAAACAAAATACCTAGGAACAAATCTAACCAAGGAAGCGAAGGGCCTCTACCACAAAAACCCCCAAGACATTGAGGAAGAAATTCAAAGAAGACACTAGATAATGAGAGGCCTCTGAGCTCCTGGATTCTCAGAATTAACATGAGAATGTCAAAGATTCCTGAAAGTAATCTACAATTTTGATACTAGTCCCATCAAAATTCCAACATCAGTTCACAAAGGAGCAGAAAAAGCAATCTAAGGATTCATAGGGACATCAGATGGTTGTGTAGGCAAAGGAATCCCTAAGGAGAAGAACACAGCTGGAGGGATCACACCGTCTGACACCAACTTATACTAGAGATCTCCAGTGCCAGATACAACATGGTGCTGCCATCAAAAAAGACAGACACAGGGAACAGGCAGGCAAATACAGAAGTAAATGGGCAAAGCTCTGGGCACCTAACTTTTGATAAAGGTATCAAAAACATGCAGTGAACAAAAGACACCCTATTCAACAAATGGTGCTTGTCAAATTGGTTGTCCACAGGCAGAAGAGAGAAATTAGGTCTGTGTCTTTCACCGTGTATAAAAATCAACTTGACATGGGTCAGCAACCTGAATTTAAAATCTGAAACACTGTAACTCTTAGAAGTCGAGTCAATGTACTTTAAGATATAAGCTTAGGCAAGAACTTTCTGAATAGGACTGTGGTAGGCTAGGAACTGGCCACAAGATTTATTTAATAAGTGGAACTATGTGAAGTTATTATATCAGAAGAAATTATCAGCTGAGCAATCAGGCAATCTAACTGTTGGAGGAAGTTGTACTTCAGATAGGAAGCTGCTATCCAGCATTTATGAAGAACTGCACCAATTAAACACAGACAAACAAAGAGATAAACACACGGTCCCTGTGAACCCCTATGGGCACAGGTTAATTGATTCTGTAGGTTTTCTTGTGGTGTCCTTGACTCTGAAAGAGGGACTCTTACTCACTGTAGGTGGGAGTGCAAACTGGTACAACCTCTGCCAAAAGGTTGTATGGAGGTTTCTTGAAAACTTAAAACAGAACTTCCTATGACACAGCTATACAACTCCTGGGCCTGTCTCCAAAGGACTGCATATCTTACCCCAGAGATACTTGTGCATGCATGTTTATGTCTATACTGTTCAGTGTAGTGAGGAGCTAGAAGCAGCCTAGATACCCAGCAGTGCATGAATGGATAAGGAGACCGTGGTGCGCATGCACAGGATAATTTTATCCAGCTGCAATGAAAAAATGAAATTGTTGAATTTGAAAAAAAAAAAGTAGATGTATTTGCAAAGTATAATATTAAATAAGGTGATCCAAACCCAGAGACAAAATTGCACATTCTCCCTCATAATGGATCCTAGCTTGCAAAACACATATGTATGTGTGTGTGAATGCATGTGTTTGTGCATGCATGTATGATTGCATGTGTTTGCATGTATTTGTGAATGCATGCGTGTGTGTGCATGTGTTTATATCTGCATGTATGTGTGTGTATGTGCATTCATGCATGTGTGCATGTAAGTTAAGTGAAACCTAAAGAGTGAGAAAGGAGACCAACGGAGGTAAAAAGAGGTAGTGAGGAAGGATGAATTGGTAGACAAAGGACACGTGGCATGAAAGGGGAAACAAGCTGGGGACAGGGAGACAGAGGTAGTGAGGGGGAGGGAAGAGAGTCACCCAAACACATTTTGTTTGAAAACATCACAGTATCTAATAAAATAATATGCAAATAATAAAATTTGCATATTAAAAATAAAATAAAATTGTCTTTCCTACTACTTGTTTGTTCATCCAAAGCTTTTTATGGAAATAGTGTTCTTTCCCATTGAAAGCATCAGTATTTAAGGTTAATTTTGGTTTCTAAGCCTGTGAGTATTTGCTTTGCCATGTTGAATCAGTTTTTAAAGCTGGAGAGTCTAAGCTGCACAGAGCTCCAATAGTGCTTGGATATCCTTATTGCATGTCCATATGGACTTTTTTTATTTTGCAGTAATTTACTAACGCAGTTTGTTGCCTGGACACCAGCGGTCCTCCTCCTGGCACTCAGGAAAAAGCATTCCTATTTTTGCAGATGCCTCAGAGATGGGCTCCAAGGACTGGCGGGTAGGCCAGCTCGCCACTGCTGAGGCCACTGTTGGGGCTTTATCATCGTTGTGGCCATCTGGGCTCAGGTCCTGGCTCTGGCTGCTCCCTGGGGGCCCCTCACATGTTGGGCATCCCCCGGTGTGCCAGGCCAATTGATTAGCATGGACATTGCTGCCCCTTGTGGCACCAGCGCACTGAAGCTTATGCACGGTCATGCATGCTTACATTGCCTTGTCAGGTCTCACTTGCAAAACTCACACTCAGAGAAGAAATTGTCTATATTTTCAAGGAACCAAGACCCTGAAATGCAAGGTACCTTTTCTAGTGCACATAGCTTGCAAGTAGCAGAGTTGGCCTTTGAATCCATTTATCTCCGATCCCAGAGCAAGAGTGGTCATTAGACCTAGCCAGGAGATCCTTCTGAAAGTACTTCCCAGTGAGTGTCATGTACATGTGCCAAATACAGCTATCTGGAAAAAAACCCACAGGCTCCCGAGCATACATAGCCTAAATTAACTTTTGATACAGCGTCTAGAGACCCAGGAAGTTCATCTTACATCCATACCTGTATAAGGATGTTCATCCTCTACAGATTATGTCAAAGCCTGCCGTTCGATCACCCAGCAAGCAGGCTCACATGAGCCCAGCCTCACGTCTGTTCTTTCTGTGGATGCTGATCCCTGATTCAGAACTACACAGGGTTCATGGTTCACCTCTTCTATGGCTGTCTGAACTGGTCAGCTCTCTGAATATCCTAGGGACTTGTGAAGGTTATACTCCCTTTTCATACCTAGAGACTTTGGTTTGGATTTGGGGAGTATGGAATGGCATGCTAGAAACCAGCAGTTTAGCCAACAGCCGGGACTTCTAATGGACAGCCAGATGGGTCTCTGTTTGCTGATTTTCCTTCTTAGAAAATTTTCCAGGCCTCTGCAGATTCTTTTCTCTCTCTGTCTAAGTACAGAAGTCATTCCACCTCTACTGTGTCTTGCTTTATCTGGTTAGCCATCCAAGTCACACACACAGCTGTGACACAGAAGTGACCATAGTCTTTGCCTATTTCTGTTGTGTTAAGGCTCCCCTCTTGTTCTGTGAAGTGACTTTTACTAGTGTAGCAGAGAAGGTGGTCAAGTCCTTGCTGGGAGATATCATTGAGTAGGGGAAGGTGTGTGTGTGTGTGTGTGTGTGTGTGTGTGTGTGTGTGTGTGTGTGTGTAAGCGCATGTGTATTATGTTGTGTGTTCCTAGGCAGGGATAATGGTGGAGGAAGTATATTTTGATGGATGTTAGATGCCAGATCTCTTCAGACGGCAGATACAAAATCTTACAAGGGACCCGAGGAAGACCTAGAACTTGGCATTGGTTAGCTCACCTGATATGTGGATGCATTTTTTTTTTTGTCTCACTTGTAAGGGCTTTGTTTTTGCAATAGGGATGAAGAGCTTTAGCCCCATCCACACAGCTTCAAGGACTCACACAACATGCTTCTCACAGTTCACAGGGTCTCAGTTATGTCTCTCGTTCTGAGATTCTTGGCATATGGAATAGTAGACTGAAGTCCTTCAGGCTTCCTAGCAGAGAAAGAGAAGTTTGGAATGTCGTGTACAGAAAGGCAGCACTTTGGCTTGGGATGCTATGCTGGTTCTATTTTACAAACTGCCAGCCGGCACTAGTGATGTGGTCCTAGAGTGCAAACAGCCAGAGCACACCACCCTCAGCAAAATAGCTCACCAGCTGCAAAGCACTCGATAGGGTCAATCGACTTTCTCAGGTTTCTTATAAAGATACATGAACTTATGAAGGACACACATACAACCCAAGAACCAGAGTCCATCCAGAAGCCAGCCCTTCAGAAAAGTCGCAGCATGCTGATGATTAAGATAGATCTACCCCTTGGCTGAGTGAAACATTTTGGACAGTCTTTCTGAGATGAAAAAGTTCTAACGTGCAGGTCTTCTGGAATTACCATGGGTTATATTTTGATGCACTCAGTGTAAGTTAAAACCTATTACAAGTGAATGAACATTGAAAAATACGAAGATGTTCACTTCCCCACTCAAGTCACGGCAGATGCTGCTTGTTTCCTGTCAGGATTGTGCCTGGCCAGGGGCTGTCGCTTCCTGCTCCAGAGACAGTATTCTGCTGCCGTGGCTAGATGGGGAAAAGGCCCAAATTCCAAAGATGAGGACTCCATGGGATGTGTATTGGAAAAATTTGTATGGGGAAGTCTAGTTGACTTTATTCTAGACTCCGGTAGTAACCCTCCGTGTGTCTCAGCTTCTACTCTGGGCACTTGGCTGGTTTCTTATGAGGCGGCTTCCTCCCTTGTTCGTCTCCATGTGGCTGCAGGCGTTGGTGTGTAGAGGTGCTATACAGGGCTGGATGTTTGATTTTCTTTTTTTTTTTTCTTTTCTTTTTTTTTTTTTTTTTTTGGTTTTTCGAGACAGGGTTTCTCTGTGTAGCCCTGGCTGTTCTGGAACTCACTCTGTAGACCAGGCTGGCCTCGAACTCAGAAATCCACCTGTCTCTGCCTCCCAAGTGCTGGGATTAAAGGCGTGTGCCACCACCGACCGGCCGGATGTTTGATTTTCTAGTGAGAAGATGTTCACCATCTGTAATCACGTATTACCTTGCTACTTTGTCTCCCTGTCTTGGTGTCAGCTCCACGCTGTGTTTTCACTTTCTATCAATGCTCAGGTGCGACCTGAAACCCTCACATTTTAGGGCCTAGAATGAGAGCACCTTTGAGGGTACTAAAACCGATGAGAAACTGTGACCCCTTCATGGGAGTTGTGTCTGCCTGATATGATCATAGCATTTTTTCAGGCATATTTCAGTAGTGGTAGAGCAACGGACCGCAGCAATAAACATAACTCCTATATTCTACACACTCCACAACCAGGAAAGACACTCACCTTGGAGCAAAACATGTTCACTCATCACCACCATATGGAATCATGAGAACATTGGCAATGCTTTCTCTGGGACGCGAGAAGCCCAGCTCTGCTGCATGCTGCGTGTCTTAGTCAGGGTTTTTATTCCTGTACAAACATCATGACCAAGAAGCAAGTTGGGGAGGAAAGGGTTTATTCAGCTTA
>JADRCD010146459.1:38267-49214 GCA_019843815.1 Montemys delectorum | reverse complement strand
TAGATAGATAGATAGATAGATAGATAGATAGATAGATAGATAGATAGATCGATAATCAGGGTAAGAATTTTAACTATATATGGTAGCTACTACTGGCAAAAAAAGAGAGAATGAACTAACCTAAAATATCTAATGAAAACAAACTACCTGTGCATCCATCAAAGGCATCACAACTGCAGGAGGAATATAATTATTTTAGACATACTTAAACAGGAAAGTATTCTTAGTCGAGCATATTCTGGGAATAAAAAGAATCTTGTAGAAATTGGAATGCTGCCTTGTTATTTCAACAATCATAATATTGAAACTATCTTCATAGTTGACATAAAGTAATACAATCATGTCTTAGTTAGAGTTTTACTGCTATGAACAGTTACCATGACCAAGGCAAGTCTTATAAAGGACAACATTTAATTGGGGCTAGTTTACAAGATCAGAGGTTCAGTCCATCATCATCAGGGTGAGAGCAGGGCAGCATCTAGGCAGGCATGATGTAGGCAGAGCTGAAAGTTCTACATCTTCATCTGAAGGATGCAAGTAGAAGACTGGCTTCCAGGCAGCTAGGATGAGGTCTTAAAGGCCACACCCACAGTGAGACACCTGCTACAACAAGGTCACACCTTCTAATAGTGCCACTCCTTGGGCCAAGCATCTACAAAGCATCACAAATCAGAAGGCAAAAATTTCAGTGTAACAAAAAAATTGACTAAATTAGGCAGAAACTATATATAACGTTATATTTAAAAATGAAGTGTGGCATGGTGGTGTACACTTAGGAAGCTGAAAAAACAGAAAGAACATGGGTTCAAGAGCAGTCTGGTTGACATAGTGAGTTCCAATCCTGCTTGGGCTACGTAGTCTGACTCTGTCTCAAAAGCAAAAGCAAACAGAATCATTTGAAATAGCAATATGTACCAATAACTTTTCAAAGTATATTTCCTAGCCATGCTGTGAGGCAGACTGTTCCTGGTGATTGAAGCAGCAAGCACTTCCAGGATCCAGGGCTGGGTTTTTTATTATTCCTCCTTTCAAGAGAGGAGCCAGAGCTTCCTCAGAAAACAACTTTCTTCCATGTGTGATACCAGGAACATTCAGAAGTGTCCAGGTATCTGACATATTCATATTCATATTCATATTCATATTCTCTCTCCCTCTCTCTCTCTCTCTCTCTCTCGCAATTAAATGCTCAAAAATCAAAATCAAAAAGGACATTCTAACAAACCTCAGAGCCAGCCTGAAAGGGTCCCACAAAACTGTTAGAGCTGATTAAAATCCAAGGAAGAAGTAAGAATAGTCTGCATTTATTTGGGGAAAGAGAGACGGGCGGGGAGGGGGCGACAAGAAGGAGGAGAAAGAAAAGGAGGAGTTATGAAACTAAAAAAATTATTACTCTCACAATTTGTTATTCATAAAATTTGTAATTAAAGAAAAGGAAGGAAACCTTTAGCTTTTGCCTTGCCTTCAGGAAGAACTTTAGTCCAGGTTGAAAGTCGATGGTAAACACAAGTGATTGCTTTGCTCTTTCAGACAAGATTTTGCTGTTCATTACAAAAGAATACCAACTAAATATAAAATTGTTAGAAATCATCATCTCCCTCGAATGAAGAGTAAAGAATTACTAGTTATATAAGAAATTATAGAGGAAACTTCATATAGATCTATAATTTGACCTCACAGTGTAACTGCCAATTGAAAGGAAAAAAAAAGAAAAAAAAACCAGCTCTCTTCAAAATCAAGGTGCAGCAGTTACCAAGGTATCTAGGTCTCCAATAACATCATTGGTAATAAAAACTGGCTGATCCCGACACCCACAAACATGTAGTAAAAGGAGCTAGAAACAAATATCTGCTGAACGTTCTTGACAAATCAAATGTTTAAGTTCCATACAGTGAAATCTCTAGTTAGCTTCTAGTTTTCAAGATCCAACTTAAATGACATTGCAAGCAACTAACCACACAAACTCAGAATGTAGGTGTTCAGCCAGAAAATTAGACAAGACTTCTAAAATCTAAGAGCGTGATAAATACCTGAAATGGGAAAGGTGAGAAAGATCTAACAAAAATGCTACAATTAATAATCATCACTATTTTCCCGAAACTGATTAAGATACTGCCATTAAGTAGGAAAATATCCTTATTTACAGGTGACATGTGATGTGGTGTTCATGATGTCTAAAGAGTTTCAAACAGTTCCAAAGATGCTTAGAGAAAGATAATAGAAAGTGTATGTTTTAGAAAAAAAAAAAAGTAGAAAAGTTGTGTTATTTGTAGATATTGACATGGCTATGTTTTCCTTACCACCGTTGTTCATTTATTTTGCCTCTACAGTCAACATCATAATGCTTTGAGCATCCTTGGCCTTGTGCCTGTAAGCCAGATTCCAAAAGGCAGACTTACCCAATAAATGGCTATGCACTTTGTCTTTTTCTTTCTTTGCTCTTTGTTAATTTGTTTTTGTCTTAAAATACTTTGGGGATTTCTTTTTTACTATAAAGAGGTACTTGTAACACAAAATAAGTGTAAGTAACAGATTGTCTCCCAGAGACACAGGGGCGGCTTTGGGTAATCAGGTCTTAATCCTGTATCCAGACTGATCTTGAACTCTTGCCCAGGTGACTCTCTGGCTCAGGTCTGGGAAGCCAAGACTACAGCTCCAGCTTCTGCCACAGCACACAATTAATGCTGTCTGCCTGGCAAGTAAACATGCTGGATTCAGACCTCTTGGAGCCTAGTAAGTTAACAGCTTCTCCTGCAGAACACTGGAAAAACCAGTTTCTGAGGCTCTGCCCAGCTTCACTTAGGGGTCATTTGTAGCACAAAAAAATCAACAGGAAGCAGTGAAAGGACCTGCTCTCCATGTGATGACATGGGATGAACTGAAGATGGTAATAGAGGCTGTCACCTACTATCCCAGTCATGTCTAAGGAGGGGAGCCCAAACCTTGGGCTTTCTGTCCTTAGATAAAAGCAGAACCTAAACGAAAGGAAAGTGCCTGTTGTGGGCTTTGGGGCCCATTCTGTCTTCAAATGTGACAAAGCAGTAGCTGTCTTCACAGCTGCACCTGAACCCAGCTGTAAGGATCAGGCACCTGCCACAGGGAGACCAGCCCCTAAAGGGCTACCAGGGGGAAGTACACTCACCCCTGGGTGGGCACACCTGTTTTCCTTCCTACAGCTAATACCAGATTACTGCCCAGTGTTGGAAAATGTCGTCAGACTGACAATTATCATTTTGTTTGACTGCTGACAATAACAAGTCAGAAATACTTGCATAAAAAAAATTTTCAATTTCTGGCTGTTGTTGTTGCTGCTGCTGCTGCTGTTGTTTCTTTTTTTCTTTTTGTTTTTATTTTCTTGAAAAACCAGAATATGACAAGCCTGAGCTATAACCCTGCTCATGGCACCACCTTTAGTTGGGTCTCATCTTCTTTAGTCCCACCCCTCCTCCTGTCTTACACAGCCTGCTTCTCACACTCATCTGGCTTTCTTGGCCCACGTAATCAACAGTCCTTGAGGTATACTAACTCCAGTTGGATGGGGCTTTCTGGGAATGGCCCCAGAAATTCACTTGTGTATATATATATATATATATATATATATATATATATATATATATGTTTGTGTGTGTGTATGTGTGTGTGTGTATATACATACATACACACATATACATATATATATACACATATATACATATATATGTGTGTATATATTTAAAAACATATATACTTAACAAGGAACAAATCACTAGTTTATAAGAAAAATAAAAGAAAATTTTCTAACTTGACATCTAATAGTAAATACAATTTTTAAATTAGCTTATTAATAATTGAATGACTTTTTTAAAGAATAGCATATATGGCATTTCATCTAAACTGTAAGGCAGTGACCTAGTTTAGAATGCAATAAAAATCTGTTTCTACCTCATGATAAGAGGAAAAGTCCAGGATAGTTATGACTTAGCCACAATTAGGTCAATGATTACAAACTGTTAAGCCTCATTATTCAAATTAAATTATAAAAATTAAGTCTTTACAGGAATCAAATTACCAAGTCCTTAAAAAGTGTTGGCTGATTGTTTGGAATTTCCTCATATTTCTTTTTCTTTTTAATAATGAGGATGATGACTGCCACGCACACTCGTCTACACCAGTCACGTCTGCAGTATCGGGCTTAAAAACCTGATCAAGGGCAAGAGGCAATAAGGACCCAAAAGGGTATCTGTGCCTCCTGGCTATTCAAGGTAGTCGCTGGCATCTCCTAACTCAGACGTGTTCCAGATCAGTCTTTCCAATCGTCAACACGCCCTCATATTTAGGCATAAAGGTACCCCAAGAAATGATTCGTTTATGGCTAAGATTGGGCATTGTATCCTGGCCAGCACTATGATTTCAATATATCCTAATTTAATTCCAAGCTATCCTTAGCTTGGAATTTCTCTCAAGGAATCTGCCTGTCAGACAGGTTCTGCCCTTAGAGTTACAACAGAGGTCAAGCTCATTCCTCATTCCTTAGGGCAGCCTCACAATAGTCAGAACTGTTTTACATACTAGAAACTCAAGGACATTAGCTAGAATGGTTAGGTCAGAACTTCCAGGTGCGTGCCTCCAGCCAGGGAGACCCAGAGAATTAACAGGAAATGCTAGAATGGATTCTCCTAGTCTTGCCTCCAACAGAAACAGAGAATTAGTATAGGAATACCAAATTAGCCCCAGCAGGGAGGGCACCATTGCTCTCTTCCGGCTGCTTCACACCTGGCTACCTACCTACTGACCTTGTGTAGTGGTCACTTCCCTATGTGACTTCAGTCCTGCACTCTAATCCTTTTGACCCTCTCCCATCTACGTGACTCTTGTCATTTGCCCTGTTTCCTGTGTACCATATAAGCCTGCTTTTCACTTTGTGCTCTCTCTTGGACTTGTACACTCTCTTGGATTCTCTCTTGGACTCTCTTGGACTTCTTGGACAGAGACTTGCACTAGAACTTAGGCTGCAGTGGGCCCGGGGGGGATGCAGTGCCTATCCAGAGATGGCTGCTGCTTTAGATTCAGTGTGTTTCAGGTAGCCTTAAATGTACCTTAATTACTAAGCCGCCAGATTTATCATTTCTCTTTTGCAATGACTATAAAAGTCTGATGCCATTTTTAAGAAATACATTCAGATCCTATACTTCATATGTCGTCTCTGCCATCATTTCTTCGCCTACACCTCGTCGACCTGACTAGGACCCCGTTTCTCCCGAGGGTTGAGGGAGGCCCAGATCGGCCGGCCTGTGGCAGATGACGATTATGATGATGAATCATTCTGAAATTGCATAGTGTCTTACACAGCATCTTAGGATTGACTGTTTGCTAGGTCAGGTCCAACACACGCGTAGTTGAAGATCCACCTATCAAACCTAAATAAAAACAGCCATCTTCTGCGGCCACAGTGCACATCCCTGTGCTGTTCTTCCTTTCCTTGGTTTGCTTGGAACTGAAACTAATCACAAGTGTGCTGGATTGAAGGCTGTGTACTGATGGAGGCTCTCCTGGTAATGCAGCAGACCTGTCTCAGAGTGGGATGTCACTCCGGCAAACAACTGAGCTGCTCCACAAACCATGTTTTCTTCTGAATTGTTGGAGCAGTGAGGGATGAAAGGACAAGTGTTTTCCTGTCTATGATGCTGAAGTGCTTTTTTTGTGTGTGTGAGCCAAAGAACATGGGTCCATGTTCATGGTGTCCTTGCTCCATCATAATTCAGTGTATTTTGGGGGCTGAGGGCACTCCTCTCCATTGATCCAATAGAAGTCTTGTGTTCTCTCTCTCTCTCTCTCTCTCTCTCTCTCTCTCTCTCTCTCTCTCTCTCTCCACATATATTTTTTCTTCTTGTGATTTTTTTGAGAAGGGAGAAAGTTGATTTTGAATACCCAGGCTGAACCCTTTTTTTTTTTCACATTCCATTTGATATATGTGTTGGGAGATGTCTTTCAACAAGATCCAGAATTCACTATCGGCCGTCCTTCCAGTCTACTGCTTTTTAGAAATTGTAAGAATTTTTATTTGGAAAGGTGATGGATTATGTATACCATACAACACTTGAGGAAGGCCTGGATCATATTCTACAGAAATTAACCTTTCTGCAATATAGTGCAGAGGGGAGAGCACAGGAAGGAGAGACACATGAGGACCACAAATAACTGTCATTCTTGCTGAGTTTGTCATAGATTTACCAGATCTTCCTGTATTTCAAAACTTCGGGAGTTTTAGAGTCGCAGAGCTGATTACACATAGATACAGAGAGAGTAAATAGCTGAGAGTTGGTCGACCAACTCTGACCTAAAGAGATAGTGAAGGAATTGAGCTATTAGATACTGTCAAATGGCTAGCAGTATCCAGAAAAGAGGTTCAGATTCACCAGGTCAGTAGCCCTGAGGACCGACTTCACAGTGGAAGGTCCTCAGAGTTAAGGCCAACCCTGAAGGTCTTTACCTGTTGTTGCAGATGGAGGATATAGAGCCAGGATGTGGCCAAAGTAGAACTGGGGCCTTAAAGAGCAGAGAATTAGCATAAGTTCTGAGAGCTGGCTATCACAGTATTACATTATGCAGAACAGCATGCAGAACGCAGAGGCTAGGCCCACCCCACCTCCCGATCAAGAGTCAAGGCCAAGCCCTCACACAATCTGGGCACGTCAGAAGGCAGACAAGCACAAAAATCATTTTCAGACCTTAAGAATTGTCTGGGTTTTGTTTGTTTGTATTGTATTTTGTTTTTTAAACTCACTGTGTAGCTCAGGCTAGCCTTGTACCCATGGCGATCCTCCCAGATGCTGTTAAAAGGAGCAGCCTTGAGGCTAATAAAGGGCAGCAAAGGAACATTGCCTTCAGGATATTTTAAATCCAGAGTTTCCACTGGGCTCAGCCTTCACTGCTCCGAACACCCTCACCTCTGCGTGAGAAAGTGCTTTACAACCACTTTATAGCTGAGACAGCTGTGTAAGTCTGTATGTGAAAAGTTCCTTGACATTCAAAAGGTCTTGCAATTTTCCAAGGCGTAAAACAGATTAAACAGAAGGCATTTAAAAGGTAACTGTAACACTTTAAAAAAAACAAATAAAAATGGCAGTGAGAAAGGAAATAAGGAAGTGATTTTAAAAAAGAACTCACAACAAAAGTTAATGTGCGTGAGTGGGGTTCATTTGAAGAAAAAAAAAAAACCTCACCAAGCTTCTTTTTAAAGTAGCAGTTCTCAACCTGTGGCTCCCGACCCCCTTGGTGGTCAAACAACCTTTCACAGGGGTGGTATGTTAGATGTTCTGTGTACCAGATAGTTACATTACAAATCATAACAGTAGCAAAATTACAGTCATGAAGTTATAATAGAATAAGTTTATGGAAGGAACTGTGTTCAACACTCTTGGCATAAAGAAGGTTGGGAACCATTGTTTTAAAGGCACCAATGGACTTAAGGTATAGACCAGTGGGAGAGGGTTTGCTTAGTATGCATGAGGTCCTATTTAAAAAAACACCAAAATATTAATTGAATAAACAAACTAGAAACACTCAATTTCCCAGTCTCAAGCTGAAGCCCTGCTGTTGATGTTACTCAATCCCTGAGAGTAAGAATCTCAATCATTATATACTACTTCTATAAACTTTTCCAAGTGTGTGTGAGTGTGTTTAAAGTTGAGTTTATTTGTCTTCGTCCAAGTCCTTAAGCTTGTTATGCCACACGACCACAACTTGATTTTCAGCTGGGAACAAATGGTATGTCCTACTAAGCTGTTATTCATCTGCACTGTGGCTGACTGGTGAATGGCATCCTAAGTCCATTTATCCTTACTGTGCCCTTCACACATCTCTGGGCAGGAGTGTCTGCATGGGTGAGTTGAGAAATATAAACGACCTCAACCTTTTTCCTCTCTTGATGTCTCTCAGCTGCAGATGGAGTTGGAGCAAGAATACCAGGACAAGTTCAAAAGACTGCCCCTGGAGATTCTGGAGTTTGTACAGGAAGCCATGAAAGGGAAGATCAGTGAGGACAGCAATCACGGATCTGCTCCTCCCTCTCTGGCCTCAGACACTGCAAAAGTGAACCTCAAGTCTCCCTCCAGTGAGGAGATAGAAGGAGAGAACCCAGGAAGAGAGTTTGATACTCCTCTGTGATGTCCCTGTCAGACCTTCCAGATATGCACGGTTGCTTGAGCTCCAGCGGACTCTGATGACAAAGATCACTGCCGAGGCCATCTTCCTGAGAAACATCCCTTAGCCTGAAATCCACACCAAAGGGAGAGTTCCAGAAGGATCCGTGTGAAGGTCCCATACCCTGGTCCCATGTGTCATGTGGAAACTATTGCCAGTTTTAGAGAGAAGAGTGCATGTATGCAGGATTTTTCTTTTGGTTTCAATAGTAAATTAAAAGCAGGCAGCTCCCAGGCTCCATGGAATATGTAATGAAGGACAATGTCTTCTTTGAAGAAAACTAGAGCTCATGTCTTTATTTGAAGTCCTGGTGTACAGTATTTCAAAGTAAAAGAAGTAGTTTGAGAAGTGCGCAGCACCATTTAACACTATGGAACATTCCACTTTGAGCATTGTCTCCCTAATTGCCCCGCAATTCCATGTTTTCAAGTTAATGTGTATAGTGAATTGTTTCATCCTTTGCTTTGCAGGCACTGGTGGCTTGCCGTTTGCTAATTTATTTATCACAGAGGCATTTGTATTTGCTATTGACATGGCTTTATTAGATACCATAGTGACTCATATAAGCTGGTTTCTTTTATAAAATGAAGAAAAAAAATCACATGATTGTATCATTTCCCAGTGAAGCCATTTCACGATTAGCAATATGGGTTGTATATTTGGCTGCACACCTTTGGGTATCTATCAGTTGTTGACCTGAAGCTATTAAACAGCTACAACAGGTCTGGTCTGTTGAGTCAGGATTTCAGCCAGACTGAACAGGATCCAGTGGGCTATTTTATTGTCAGATATTTTTTGTGGTTCATTTATTTTTACTGTAGAAAGGAAGATAGAATATTTATCTAAATGTACATGTATAAATGATACACATTATCTCCATGTATATAGTACATGTATGCACCCACCCATGTAAGTGCACACACATACATACGCATGAGTGTAAATGTGTGTTTATTAATTGGCAATGACCCAAATCTCTTCCATAAGATTTAAAAAGCAAGTTCAGGGATACATGTACAGAGAAGAAATGGGTCAAATATATGTTATATGGACAATTAAATTATATGGAAATGCTAAGAATCAGTTTATGGAGTCACTGATGCAACTTGAGGTAATCTTAGAATTTAGAAAATGAATTTACTAAAAAATTTTGGAGGATCAAAAATTGGATTTTAAGTGTCAGACTTTGAACTTGTTTTAATGGTCAGAATATGCAAAAAGGCATAGGAAATAGAGTGCAAATGTATTACTACTATCTTCAATAAATTTTAACTGAATAATTTCAATTTTATTCTGATAGTAATAAAGCTCTGGTTATATTTTAGTTTGTATATTTAATTCACTTAGTTATGTCTTTTTCAATTCTTATTTTATTCTAAGGAGAATAAGAGAAACAAATTATATCATGTTAAAGCTAATAAAATCATTTGTTAAAAGGTCTTAAGAAATAATATTATATAGAAAAAATATGGTTGAGAGAGTGGGACAAAGAACATTAAAGCCCAGCAATGACAATGCCCATGGCTTCATTTTATTTTGAAGTGAACCTGTCTGCTTATAATTTAGCAAAGCAAATAACAATTGTGTCCTGACATTTTGTGTTTTAAGAATTTAATATTTTTCTGGAAATGATTTTATTTAACTTTAAGCAATAACTAGGACCATAATTAAGTTTTAATCAAAATGAAGGCTTGCTTCAAACACCATGAAAGTGTTTGATACACACACACACACACACACACACACACACACACATCTATTGAGACACAACAGAGAAATCATATCCCTTTCAGAGATGATTGCATTTTATGTGAATGATCAAGAGTATTAGTTAGTCACTTACTAAAGCTTACCTTCCACTGAAGAGAGATCTCTGTGAACCATTCAACTTTTGCACTTTGAAGGAAAGGTATTACTCAGAAGGAAGTGAGAGTGGTCCAAATGGAATGCTGCATTTTACAAACACAGTCACAGACTGTTGGAAATTGGAGAAGAGTGAACAGATAACAGGATTCAAAACCAAACACAGTGGTGGTCATTGCAGAATATTGGATTTCAGCATAGTCCGTATTGTGACTGAAGTTGAATAACCTTGACTTTCAAATCCTGTTTTGGTAGTTGGACTTCATTATCTTGGTGATTCTAGTCATTTTACAATGTTTTGTATCTGCTCATTTACTGTAATCACATTTTTTATATGTGTACAGTGACACTTTTTGCAGTTGTGAAGTAGTGTGTAACACTGTGCATCTTGCATCATCGAAACTACTACCATGATACTATCCATTGATAATATTAATATTACTTGAAAATAGACAAAGGTAAAGAAAAGGAGTCTATATGATGTGCAGTTTTGTGCCTTTATGTACTTGCCTTGTTCTTCGTTGAATGTGTGGAATTCTGTACTGTGGTTTTTCCTATAGTAGAGAGTAGAGTCATGCATTAAAGTAAGCTGCATCCCTGACACCTTTAAACTACTGAGAATTAACGTGGTTGGGCCGTGTACATCAGTGTTCCAAGTTCTAATGACATGCCATGTGCTTCGGGTTTTAACATTTTAGTACCATCACACATTAATTAATACTCCTGTAATAGATAAGCCGTCATTAATTAAGTTCCAAAAGAAAGAGCCATTGCTTGCATTCCTTTGAATTTAATATGGCTCTTGTGCACTGTGTAAATACTGTTTGTAATGGATTGAGCATTGTGATTTCCACCTTTTAAGGAGAGAGAGAGAGAGAGAGAGAGAGAGAGAGAGAGAGAGAGAGA
>JADRCD010146459.1:9826-38257 GCA_019843815.1 Montemys delectorum | reverse complement strand
GAGAGAGAGAGAGAGAGAGAGAGAGAGAGAGAGAGAGAGAGAGACCGTGCAAAGTATTTGATGCTCTTAAAAATGTACATATCTGGGTTCTTCTATCTCAAATTATTTAAAATGCATAATTCACATTTTTGTAATCATTCTATGCAATTTTGTGGCATGATGTTTCTTCCACTTGTAATTTTATGTGCTTTCATCACACAAAAGTTGTCCAAAGGAAACAATAAAAATTTCTTAACACAGTCCAGCTGGACCTTCTTAGAGTCACAGCCCACTTTACAAGGAGGTCAGTGGCAACCAACATAATGTTAGTCATCAGAGTCATCATGCCCACCTTACACAACACACCAGTGCCCAGGCAGACTAGACTCCGTGGTGCAGAAGACACAGCTGTGACTGCTGTCATATCACCTGCACCCTCCAGGAGTGGCTTGTCATTGGTACTCCCCCCGTGATGGAGACTCTTCTTCCTTTCTCTGCTATCCCTTTCTTTCTCCCTTTCTTCCTAACTTAAGAAAGGCAAAGCAAATGATTTTTGACAAATCATGGAAATGAGAAGAACAGATGGTGCACCTTACATGCTTTCTAATGAAATATGTAGTTTGCAACATTGGTTGGAAAGGGAATGGGCATGTGAGTTCTCTGTCCATGTCACAAAGGCATTCCAAATGCAGCATATCAGTTATCTATTGCTGTGCAGTAGGTGACACCAAATGATCTCTTGTCTGTCATAGACTTAGGGGACAGAGACAGGAATTCAAATAGAACAAGGTTGAGAATGACCTGCCTCTGTCTACCTGCAATGCCTGGGGAAGATCCTTAGGGCTTGACTTTAGACACCCATATATGGAGTGATCCATCAGCTGAGAGCCTCTGGGGCTCTAGGCTAGAAGACCATAGTGCCTTCACCATAGCCTGAGCTTTCTTACAATGAAGTAGCTGGAATCCAATAGTAAGCCTTCTGAGACAGCCACGAAGAATGGCGAAACATCTCTACAACTGCACATAGAAATTATGTGTGCTCCTGCACACTGTGTGCACTGGTGCTGTCACAAACTCTTTCCCAGATTCAACAGTGAGGAACCAATGCAGGTTCACCATATGTAGGGCCAGAGTTTTGGTCCCTGAAGAACATAAGAGTTAGTCGGAAAAAAAAAATAACTGTAACCACAAAACTGTCTTTAGCCAATATAGTCTACATGTGCACTGTGCATCCAACAGAATATGGCATTCCAACCCCTTTGTTTTCTCCACCAGTGAAAAGAGAACTATTACTCTAATTGCCCAAGGCAGAACATTGACGTTGGTGGATTGACTTGTTTGTTGTTTTTTTCTTTAAATTTGATTCAGGATTTCATGTATTCAGGCTAGCCTCAAACTCCCTATGTGAGAGAGATTAGGCTCTACTGCCTCATCATCCTGCTTCCACCGGCCAAGTGCTAGGTTTATAATCCCAGGGGTGTACCACCACAAGTATATGTAGTGCTTTGTGTATGCTGGGGCAAGCACTACCAACAGAGCTACATTCCCACACCCAACATTATTTTTTGATGTATCTTCTTCCTTATCCCCTCCCCAAGAAATTTGCAATCCAAGATAGTCAGTTTTGATTGACTCATGGTAAGTCATGCTTGTTTGCTTTCTGTCACTGTACCCATTCATGAGTTGAGCCACCATCACTGCCCACCTGCCCAAGTTCTCATTGTCAGTCATGTAATCCTTTCCCCATGTTATAACTTGACTAGTAATGTCAAAGTCCAAAGGAAATGGAAAGCCTTTAAATGATCTCTGCTATCTCTGGGATAAAGACTGTGGATGTCTGAACTAGGTACTTCCACCAGACACACCAAGTTAGCAGTGTCCTATCCATCTCCCTCTAACCTGAGACACCATCTCACTCAATGGGCTCCAAATGCTCTTCCTTAGACTCCTAGAATATCCCTTTCCTTCTCCTTCTCTTAAATGCCTCTCTCTCAGGCAGATGCTGTGCCTCACAAGTCAGTCTTCCACTCACCATATGTGCTCAGTAGACGATTAGTATTGTGTTTGTGGTGAATATGTTAATTTGTTCAGCTAGCTATTATCTCAAAGGTAAAAGAAAAGCAAACAACTCCTATCTTAATAGGAGACGGCATCCACTCAAACTTCAATGCTTCTCTACTTCCTGAGTTAGCAACATGTTAAAATACAACAAGCAAAATGACTAGAGTCTGTGTCACTGTGGGTACTTTATTTATTAGTAATCAAAACATGTGTCAAGGCAGTAACCTTCAAACACAGAATAGTTTCTGGTGCAAGGAGTTCAGTCTCTGGTTACTAGGTTCTGAGACACTGGTTAGAAAAATTATGTTCATTTTGCATCTCAGGGGTACCAGCCAGCCTCTTTGTTTCAAGAAAAGCCTCAGGAGCCTCCCCCATTTTTATTTCCTATTTTTATTGACAGTAGATTGATTTCTCACTTAACACATCCTGATTGTGGTTTCTGCTCCTCCCAGTTTTTCTCTACCCCCGCTTCCATCCTAATCCTGCATTTCTGTCTCTTATTAGAAAAGAATGGGCTTCTAAGAGGTAATAATAAAATGCAATAAAATGTAATAAGATAAAACAACTGTCACATCAAAGCTTGACAACACAAACCAACAGAAAGAAAAGAATCCAAGAGACCGCCTAAGATTCAGAGACCCACTCATTGGCACATTCAAGAATTCCATTAAAAGCACTAAACTGGAAGCCATAATAGATAAACGGAGGACCTAGTACAGTGCTGTACAGGTCCTATGCGTGCTCCCTCAGTCTCTCTGAGTTCATATGAGCTTTGCTCATGTTGATTTGTTTTCATAGTGTCCTCCATTCCCTCTAGCTCTCAACTTCTTTCATCTCCTTTTTCCAAGAGGTTCCTTGAGTTCTGAGGGAAGGGATTTAATGGAGAAATTACATTTAGGACTGAGTGTTCCAAGGTCTCTCTCAGCATAATGTCTACCTGTATTTGTTCCTATCTCCTGCAGGAGGAAGCTGCTCTGATGATGGGTGAACATTGCGCTGATCTATAAGTGTAGCAGAATATCATTAGGAGCCATTTTATCACTACTTTCTTCTAAAGACTAGTGGTATTTGGTTTTCCTGTAAATCTCTGGACTACCTAGTCTCTGCTTTATGAGCATCCATCCGTAATTATCTGTGCTACTTCCCTTTCCCAATGAGGTCTACCTGTATCCTGTAGTCTCTAACTCTATACCTACCCTCTATGAGTCTATGGATTATATCTTGGCTATCATTGACTTATCAGCTAATATCCACATATAAGCAAATACATATCATATCTGTCTTTCTGAGTTGAGGTTACCTCATTCAGGATGATTTTTTTTTCTAGTTCCATCCATTTGCCTGTGAATTTTACAATGCCATTTTTTTTAACTGCTGAATAATACTGAATTATAAATGTGCCACACTTTCTTTATCTGTTCTTCTGTTGAGGGACATATAGGTTGTTAACAATTTCAGGCTATTATGGATGGAGCAGCAGTGAACATGGTTGAGCATGTAAGTACTTTGTTGTAGGATCTTGAAGTAGTTCAATTCTCATCTTCCTGAGGAACTGCCACACCGATTTCCATAGTGGATGTATAAGTTTGCACTCCCACTACCTATGGATGAATGTTCCCTTACTCCACATTCTGGCCAGCATGTACTGTCACTAGTTTTATTGATTGTAACCATTCTGACAGGTATTTTTTATTATTATTATTATTATTATTTGTATTTCCTTGCTGGCTAAGTATGTTCAGCATTTCTTTAAGTGTTTCTCAGACATTTGAGTTTCCTCTATTGAGAATCTATTTTGATATGTATCCCATTTTAAACTGGATTATTTGTTTTCTTAATATTTAGCTTCCTGAGTTCTTTATATATTTTGGATATTAGACCATTATTGGATGTGTAGTTGATAAAAATATTTTCCCATTTTGTAGGCTGTGCTTTGTCTGAATTACAGTGTCTTTTGCCATGCAGAAGTGTCTCAGTTTCGGGATATCCCATTTATTAATTGTTGATCTTAGTGCCTGTACTAATGGTGTTCTGTACAGAGAGTCTTTTTCTTGTAGAAATGAATTTAGATCATTTCACACTTCTATCAGGTTCAGTGTATCTAGTTTTATGTTGAGGACTTTGATTCATTTGTTGACTTTTGAGCAGGGTGATAATTATAAATCTACATGGATTCTTCTTCTACATGCAGCCATCCAGTTTGACCAGCACCATTTGTTGAAGGTGCTGTCTTTTTCCAAGTGTGTGTTTCTGGCTTCTTTATCAAAAACAGGTGCCCATGAGTGTTGGATTCATATCTGGGTATTCAGTTCAATCCCATTGCCCTATATATTTTTGTGCCAATACCATACTGGTTTTGTTACTATAGCTTTGCAGTACTACTTGAAATCAATAATGGTGATATCACAAACAGTTCTTTTATTATTTGGGATTGTTATAGAAATTCTGGGGATTTTTTTTTTGTTTGTTTGTTTGTTTTTTCATATGAAGCTGAAAATTGTCTTTTCAAGATCTGTGAAGAACTGTGTTGAAATTTTGATGAGGTTTTCATTGAATCTGTAGATTGTTGTTGGTAGAATGACCATTTTTTCCTAAAGTAATCCTTCCTATACAAGAGCATTGGAGATCTTTCCATCTTCTTCAATTTATTTCTTCAATGACTTGAGGTGTTTTTTTTTTTTTTTAAATCATGCAATTCTTTCACTTACTTGTTTAGATTTACCTCAAGATACTTTATAATTTTTGACACTGTTGTATAAGGTGTTTCTTCTCATTTCATTCTCACTATGTCATTTGTATACAGAAAATCAAATGAGTTTTTAAAATTAATTTTGTGTCCAGCTCCTTTGCTAAAAATGTTTATCGGCTGTGGAGGAGTTCCCTCGTAGAATTTTTGGGTCACGTATGTGTACTATCATATTCTCTGTAAATAAAGATACATCGACTTCCTCCTTTCTCATTTGTATCCCCTTGATCTCCTTCAGATGTGTTATTGCTATAGCTAAGACTTCAAGTTCTATACTGAAGAGGTATTTAAAGAGTGGACAACCTTGTCTTGTTCGTGATTTTAGTGGAATTGTTTTTAGTTTCTTTCCATTTAAGTTGATGTTGACTACGGGCTTGCTGTAAACTGCGCTTATTTTGTTGAGATCCCTTGTATCCCTAAACTCACCAAAACTTTTATCATGGAGGGATTTTGGACTTTGTCAAAGATCAGAAGCCCTTCTTAACCAGTGATATTGTGTCCAGTCACTTCATCCCCCTGTGAATATTCCTTTTTCTAATAATATCTTTATTATGATTCATATACCATAATGTTCACTGTTTCATAGTACACACTTCATTGGTTTTTAGTGTAGTTGCTGAGTTTCTCATTAACCATTATTCCTAACTCCGTTGTATTTCTTTCACCCCAAAAGAAATTTGATGCCCATGAGCAATCTTTTCCTGGTATCTCTCCATTTTCTTCTCTCACAAGCCACTAGAAACCACTTATCTACTTTATATCTCATTGGATATTTCTTTTCTGTACATGTCACACAACTAGATTCTATAATTGTGTTTGGTTGCTTTTATTTAGCATAGAGTTTTCATGGGTTATATAAAGTTGTAGCATGTATCTAAGGCTTCATTTTTTTAACAGTTAAACAATATTTCACAGGGGGGATATGTTATGTTAAAGATTTTCATTTTCTGTTTCTTATGTGTATGTGTATTTGCTACATGTGTGCAGTCACATGAGATTCCTGGAAGCTAGAATTATAGATGGTTGTTAGCTTCTACCAGAGGTGGGTCCTAAGAACCTAACTCCAGAGCAGGAAATGGTCTTAACTATGAAGCCAACTCTCCAGCCACCTGGCTTTACATTTTCTTCCTTCACACTTGAATGGCAAGTAGTTTGGTTCTACCTTCTAGCTACTACAAATTGTGCTGTCAGGGGCATTTGGATAATCGTCTGTGTGTATTCTCTGTTGTCTTGTGTGTATACCAAGTACTGGAGAGACCGCGTCAAAGTGTTAACTTTATGTTTTACTATTTAGGGTCTATCTACCAAACTGTCTTCCAAAGCAGATGACGACATGCTTGCTTTGCTTTCTTGTGTTCTGTCTTTGTAGACAACACCACAGTACCAACATGAAGTGTTTCACTGTGGCTTTGATTTGCATCAAAGTGACATTACAATTGCTTGAACATCTTTAAAGAAATATCTATTCAAGTCACTTGTCTATTTTTAATTGTATTCAAATTTGTTTTAAAATTGGGGTCCACTTTCTTGAATTTGACCCAAGTCTCAGTTATGCTTGTCCATCCCAAAATCTTATCTAGAAAAAGCTCTCTTGAAGCTGATAAAAAGAAGTAGATACTTAAGTAAATAATTCTGATAATTCTCTCTTTTTTTTAACTCTTTGAAAATATCATACATGTACACAACATATCTTACTCATATGTATCCTACTACTTCCTTTGAACTCTGAGTTATATCCCCTCCAAAAACATGTCACACATATACTCTTTAAAAAATAAATAAAATAACCCACTGATTTCAGTTAATGCTGCCCGGTTGAGTATGGTTGTGGTGTCAGCTTATAGGGCATAGGCTGGCTTCCAATGGTCACTTTCCAAAGGCAAGTGACTCTCCATCCCCAACAGCCATCAACAGCCAATAGCGCCTCAACAAGGAATGGGGGCTCAGTGCCAAGTCCATGCTTGAAATTAAAACTTTACTTCATCTTGTATATATCTTATGCAGGTAGGTAACTAGAGCTACTGTGAGTTTGTGTGTATAGCACTCTTGGCATTGCCCAAAGGACAGCACTTAACCACACTCTCCTTCATCCATGAAGGCCTGAGCCTCAAAGGAGATAGGGGGATAAATGTAGAGCTGCCATCTACAGTTGAACACTTACAGGGCCTTAATCTCAGCCAGTTGGGCGGCCTCTGCCTACAACAAAATGAAGCTTCTCTGATCACTTGGCAACAGCACAAATCTGGGGATTTACAAAGTCATTGTCTATATTTTTTAATGAAATATCAGAAGTTTATTTCCTTAGATTTTTGTTTTTTTCTCTTACAAACAAGGTGCATAGTACTTGGTAAATTCACTATGGTTTCTTTTTTTCCCCTATGGGAGGAAATTTATTACAGAAAATTGAGTGGGAATATTGATTAAATGTCTTTTAAAAGTTAAAGTGCATTGCATAACATGTTACCCAATTTCCACTGTCAAGAAATTCAAGCTGCTAATAAGAAATGTCTTAATAACAAAGAAAAGGAATCTTGACAAACTACGATTTCTTGTCAAATATGAAAGTGCATCCTACTTCAGAAAAAGAAAAAAGAATCTTAGGATCAAACAAATAACACAATTTCCTTCCTTCTTTTCTATAATGGCCACCTGGTTTATGAGAACCTGAGGCTGCATGTAAGTTTATTGAAAAACCAACATCCATTTCCAGCATCATTGTATTCAGAGCAACAATAGCCCAAGACTGGGAAAAATGACTGAAAAGAAGAGATAAATGTGTACTGATATCTCTATAGGAAAGGCCAAAAAGGATTTGATTCCTGATAGAGTCTCTTAAAACTACTTTCTGCATTTCTTTCTTTGTTGTATGTGATTACCACAGATAAAGGGCCTGCATCCCTCTTCTCCCCAGTACTAATCTGTGCAGGCTTTTGTCTCCCCAGGCTTTATCTCTGGGTTTAGGATCTTTTCTTTAGCCTTTCCAACAATCCTATAAACTCTCCAAGCTTATCGTTTTCTCTTTCCCAAATGTTTTCTAGTATCACCTGATTCAGACCCCCTAAAGCTGCACAATAAGAGGCAGCAATAGAATCACCCAAGGAAGAACTTTAAATGCTCTGTGTGCCTTTCCCCAGACATACGTCCAAACTAGGCACCAAGCATGGGTTCTGGCGCAGGATACAATGTCAGTTTCTTGGTAATAATCATGTCCAGATAAGCCCATTGTTCAGGTTAGTCTCTCAAAATGAGTCAACCTTTGTCTCTTCTGCAGCACAACATAGAAGAAGGAAGAGGTAGTTGTCCTCTGATCACTGAACACTATTGCTATGCAGGTGTGCATGGACATGCACGCATGCTTACATATCCAGCTCAGACTTGGATGAGGGTCTTCTACATCAATTGACGTATTACATCTCTCAATCCTGTTAGAATCGCTTCCCTAGTTGCCCCCTCCCTTCATTCAGCAAAGGGCAACCCCCAAGCTTTTTAACCTAAAGTGAAGCCCATGTTCCACACATGGTTTATGAGTCCAAGTCGCTGATTTAAGAGAGAAGTTTTTTTTTTTTTTTCTAACTGTAAAATTAGGCAAGGTAGACTGATTCACAATACACTACAAAGGCTTTTTAAAATGATTCTTCCTTTCTTTCTTCTCTACTTTATGTCATTGAAAACATATGTCACTGAACAAAAATTTGTTCAGTTCCAAGTTCTGATTCTGTTTTTCCTTTATTCTAGTTTCTTAATGCGAGGCTGTGAAAGATATTTTGTTCAGCAAGTTATCTTGGTAAGCAACAGGACTCAGTTTCACTTGCCCTTTAAAAAAAGCTTTGTAAAGTATCTTTTAAAGAGTTAACCCACCAAGACTTGGAGAATCTGGTCCCTGACTGTGGGTTTCTGTCGGGTGTTAGCTCCAGCACTTCCAATCTATTACAACCTTTGGCCAACCCCTTCCAGAGAATGAAAGAATCTTATAAGCAGAGGGAGCATTTTATCAGGGAATGTCTTTATCTTGTCTCCCAACACATCAAGAAAAGTGCTGTAGCCTCTGTAACAGGTTTCCTGGTTTTTAAAACTACCTATAAAGGAGAAAAATAGGGATTATAATTCATCAATTGTAAAATGTACAGCTGACCTTTGCCCAGTTATAAGACTTCACAGTGAAGATAATTTCAGTGTGGCTGGTTTTTAGGGAATAGGTCCAGGGTAGAGGCATGGGGAGAAGTGGAACTGGACCGGGGATATTTGGAAAAGGCATCCTAAACTGACACACTAGCAGAAAGGGGGGCTATTGCCCACAGATTAGCACATGTCCCGGGTTTAGAAGCTGCTTTTCTACAGAGCAAGCATGGCCAAAGGAATCCTAGAATGTGAGGGGCCTCACATAGGCACCCCACATCTAAATCCAGGACAATACTCCCAACATAAGGAGCTTGACATCTTTAAAATCTCAAACATTATACTGCTTTACCCCCAACTATTTTCTCTACCTGACCTGTTATTAATTGAAAATCCTGTGTCTTCCTGTGCTCCACATCTCAGGGACTGATGCAGCAAGGAGGATGTCTAGAGGTATAGAATCTGCTTCCTAGGTTTTTTCGGTCACTCAGAGGGATACAGGGGACTCATACAATGGACACAGGTTTAAATGAAGTGAGGTCACAATGGCCATTTTCTGATGGAATTGCTCAAATTTGAGATGTAAAGAGCAGTAAGATTGCAATCACAAGAGAGCAATTTTTGCCTCCTCCTGTAAAGCACCAAGAAAATAATAGGACCCCAGAGAGGGCGTAATCAGCGTCAGCAAATAACGGTGAGACGGTGGCAAGAAATTTGTGTATCTTGATGTGGCCTGAAAACAACAGAAAAACTCTAGTGTTCCTGGGGATGAGACAGAAGAAGCAGAGAAAACTACAGTTTATAAATGGACCAGAGCAATGGCAAGGCAGGGCAAGGAGGCCTGCATGGAAAAGTGACATTAAAAACCAGGATGCCCCACCCCCAAACCCTCAGTACTGCATCTTGACACTACTTAAGTGTCCTGGAACTGATTTGTAACTGAAAATAATCTACTGAGAAGTTCTGGGGGGTTTTGGGTTGTTTGTTTGTTTGTTTGTTTTTGTTTTTAGTTGATAAATATTCAAAAATGAACTGTTTAATTTTATAAAAGAATTCACACTTTGCCAAAGACTTCTGAACTACTGAAGATAATCACTTATACCACCACCCCCTGCCCCCACAAGACTTCTCTGTGGGTAAAAATCACAGCAAGAAGAAGATGGACTGGGGCCTTCAGAAAAATCAGGCCGAAATCTCCACTCCCTAACCTAAGGGCATTTCCCATACCTAAATCCAGGACAAGAATTCTTTTGATGTAAAAAGCTTCATAATTTTAAAATATCAAATATTATAATGTTAATATAAACACTTCTTTGGTATTCAAAATAAAGGGTTTTTCCAGGGAGAATTTATCATGAAGAAAAAGCTCCCTAATGTCCTCCTGTGGACCACTGATACTGAAATGTTGGTCATAATGCCTTGCTCAATACCCAAATGTATTCCTTTTTACACTGGGCCTGATGATGCAAACCTGTAATCACAGATATTCAGGAGGTTGAAGCAGGGCAGTCACAAATGTAAGGCCTGCCTGGGCAACTTAATGAGACCATGTCTCAAAATTGAAAACTAAACTAAAGACAGTTCAGTGGTGAGGTTCTTATTTAATATGCATAAAGCTCTAGACTGGGAGGGAAACTCCCTAAATCACTTACACCAAGAACAATGTTACTTGTGCTTTTATTGTATCCTAACATTGAACCTGCCGGGTACCAACATAATTGCTCGTTACACTCTGATGTAAGTGCACTCCTAGACTTTCAGTTTTATTTGTTTTTTGAGTCCTTCAAAATTGATGCTTTGGAATGCTTGGATAGACCAAATTGGCCTCAGCTCTTTGCTTACATGCTTGCCAACGCTCCCATGGATTCCAGCCTGGTGACGGCTCAGTATGGTATCCTTTCTTCCTTTCTGTTTTATCAAGTGTAAGCTTGGCTCTGTCCAAGTTACTCAGATGTGGATGTTTTGTTTCGTTTTGTTTGAAATGTTTCAACTATTTTCTTCAGAACACCTTTGTAGCTACCCACCCCAAACCCTACAACTGGATAACTTATTCTTTTCCGGTCAATCTCCTGGGGAAAGTAGCTAATCAAAGTCTAAAAATGAAGTGGCCCGGGTGTTATTTGGGGATACTCTGCCCCCTTACTCACATATCTCAGTTGAAATAGCAATTAGAAAGACATCAGACAGAGACAGCAAAGATTCCTATACACTGAAGACCTTCAAGCTGTCAGATGTATGTATGATATCCTTGTGAGTTAAATTTAGCACCAAGAGCTCCAGTTTCTCTCTGAGACGTGTAAAAACTCATCTATCCTGACAGTTCCCTGTTGGCCGCACCTCTGAGAAGTCAATTATTCTCACCAAAGCCAATTTTAATTTATGCACCCTACATTGCCTCTGAATTTCTATGTGACTTTTTAATGTGAGTTTTAAATAGAAGATAGAATATCTACTTTAAGGACTATGCTTTTCTGGACAACAGTTGAAAACTCTGACCCTGAACCACCAAAAGTTTCCTAAGGTTTAACAGGTGTTTTCATTACCTAGCCTTCACTACGAGGTCAAAGATCAATTATTCTTTATCTACAGGGACTACAGTGGCACTAGGCCAGGCACAATGGATGGCAGGAAAGGTTAAATTAATTAACCTGTAGTTGATTGACTGCAAAAATGGCCTCCTGGTATGGTTTGATTGATAGATCGTGCAATCGAGAGGTAATGACTGTTCCTGTCTTTTTTCCCTGCCCTTGGCCCCAGGCTGGCCTTAAAATGGGCTTTGGTTAGTCGTTGATGAGATCACTCCACTCCAGTTGCTACATAAGGGAACTGCAGCATCACCATGAGAACAGCCTTACCTTAACCTGTGAATGGACAAGACATATTTCTAAGCTGAGCTGACCTCATTTTCCAAGTCAAAAAAAAAAAAAAAACCCACCAGATGGAGAATGGAGCCAACCAAGATTATCTAAGCCATCTAGCTAATTGACCAGCATCTGGCACCAATGGGTTACTGCCCTCACCTAGGTCAGCCATGCTAGCCCAAAGTGATCGACAACTCATTTTAAAAATTTATCAATATTCATAAAAAATTGTTGCTTTTAGCCACTAAGCTGTGGTATGATTCAGACAGTACTGTCTGGTATGAGCTTTTGATTGTAAGCCGACTTGAAGGAGCTTGAGGAAAGAGGAAATCGTGTGCCCTCATTTCTAACATCCTCCGCTGTGAGCTTCCTGGTCCTAAGCCTACTTTCCTCTCGTGGTGCAGTAGATGTGAGATTCTTCTACGTTTACTCCTGTGTGTTATATTCTGCTCTAACATAAATACATATGTTCCTAAAACCTATCATGATAGAGTTTGATTCTTTGACTTAGTTGAGCATTTACTGATTTTTTTTCTAAGACACATGTTTGTACCTTAAGCGCTGAAAATTCTATAAAGGTGAGTTGATGTGTTTGTTATGTCTCCACTCTACAGAGTCTCTGAAAGTATATTTTTAGAACAAAACATCCTATCCAGTGTCTTCTGTGCTTTTTGTCTTGACATTTTAGACTGAAAGTAGAAGTCAAACAAACAAATCTATGAAAAGCAACATCCCAGATCTCCAGTAAGATAGCAGAGCAGCAGCCACATCCGAGCAAGCAGGTGATCATAGTAGGCCACACAGAAGGACCACAGCTGCTGTACCATGCAGCCAAGGGACTTCTCATACATCATGCTGATAAACACTGGCCCACTAGTAAAATTTTCTCCATAACAGGACTCAGCATTCACAGGCACACAGCTGCTACCTGAGCCATATCCTATCGGCCACAGGAACTCTGAGGCCTAGAGTGATGCCTCCTCTAATGGCCAACTAAAAGGACATCAGAGCTGGGACTAGCTCTGTGGTACAGCATGTGTGACTTTAGGAACAACCAACCATACTACAAGTAAGTTTCTGCCTTACCAGTATTCTTTTTTTTTTAAAACTAATTTATTTTTTTACACTCCATATTTTATTGTCCCCCATCCACCCTCCAACTGTTCCACATCCCATACCTCCTCCCCACCCCACACTGCCTCCATGTAGATGACCCCACCCCCCACCCCAGCTGACCTCTATACTCCCTGGGGCCTCCAGTCTCTTGAGTCTGAATGAACACAGACCTGGAAGTCCTCTACTCTATGTGTGTTGGGAGCCTCATATCAGCTGCTGTATGCTGTCTGTTTGGTGGTCCAGTATTTGAGAGATCTGGGGAGTCCAGATTAATTAAGACTGCTGGTCCTCCTACAGGATCGCCTGCTCCTTGGCTTCTTTCAGCCTTCCCTAATTCAACAACAGGGGTCAGCTGCCTCTGTCCATTGGTTGGGTGCAAATATCTGCATCTGACTCTTTCAGCTGCTTGTTGGGTCTTTCAGAGGGCAGTGATGATAGGTTCCTTTTTGTGAGTGCTCCATAGCCTCAGTAATAGTGTCAGGCTTTGGGACCTCCCCTTGAGCTGGATCCCACAATGGACCTGGATTCTTACTGAAAACCATCCCTGGGACGTGCTGACCTCAACCATCACAGCTGCTCACTCTTGCCCCAGCCATTACCAGTGTGCAGCTGCAGTAGGTCCTGCCCCTCACTACCATCTATCCACACCACATTTTCAGAAGCTATCACTGAGCCCACCCATCTCAGCTGCCCTACCCAAGCATCACATCGATGGTCTCACACTGAACTTCGTATAAGTGAAGCCCTGGGAATCTCAGTGTGGGAAAACAAACCAGTACAGAACAGAACAAGATAAGGACCAAGAGCAGTGCTACAAAACTGACTTAGGAGATCCCTGAGCTTGACAGCCAAGGAAAGCCATGTGCAGGGAAGTACAGTGCTGTGGATTCCATGCTCAGGCGGCACATCGGCCACATCCCTTCAGAGTGCTGCTATGGGAACTTCACTCCATTATTCACAGATGGTGGGCTTGTATCTGAGGGGCAGGATAAGGATATCCCGCTCAGGAAAGTCTACTAGGAAGCAGTCTAACCCTACACAAGTCCTCAGTGAGAGGCACAGACGCTTAAGATGGCTGGGCCACTCCTCTCCCTCTGCCTGAACCAGTGCAAAGGAAAGGCTTAGCAGTGTGAGGAATCATAGCATCCCACTGAGAAAGAAACAACTGGACCAATATCTTCTATTTTAGGTTACTACTGCTTTGTGCATATTTGTGCAGATCTGTGCAGATCTGCCCCAACCCCACCCTCTGTGTGATTCCTCATTTGTTGTACACATATTTTGATTATGTGCTTTTTGATTTTTTTAAAATTTTGTCTTGTTTTCATTGTTTTTCTCTAATGTTTTAGTAGTTAGTTTCTCCTAATTTTTTAATATACTGACTTATAACTTTGTACGTGAACTGTTATACCACAGTGCTTCAAGTTCCTATCACACCGTGATATGGAACCTGATGACTGGGCCTCCCTTTCCTGAAGTAGTAGAAACCTTTTCTCTCTCCTATATAGTGAAATAGTCTTCGTACATCCTCACACCTGCAGCCACGTGCTGTCCTCACCATCCTTTGACCACCTCTACCCCACCCCTACCCTGCCTTCTAGTCCACCCATCTCAAACTTCAGCACTGATACCCTTTACTCTAAGTAATCTAGAAGCCTTACTTTCTCCAACTAGCACCCCAGTGCCACAGTCTCTGACCCTTAACTGGGTCACAAGTGCAATGCCAAAGGCTAGACTGGAACTGACGATAATTACGTGGACCACTGAATCTTCCTGTTAAATAGGAGAAGAAAATTTACTTTCTAGTGAAAACCTATTTGTAGAAAGACATGAAGAAAACAAAACAAATAAAAACAACAACAATTATAACTCAGTGTAGATGGATAATCAAAATGTAGCATGTATATACAATGGAATTTTATTCAGTTGTAAGGAAAAGGGAACTTATGAAATTTGCATAAAAATGTCTGGGACTGAAAAATATCATATTGTAAGTTAACCCAGGTCAAAAAGAGAAGCACTGGGTGTTCCCATTCATGCGCATTTAGATAGGAGCGTTTGTAGAAGCCTAGAAGCCAGAATAAAGTCCATGAGAGGGAAGAAAAATGAGATGATAAAATAATAGAACATACTTGGTGTGAAAATGGAAGCAGAAATAGTGGGGGAAGAGAATGGCTTAAGAAGGAGCAGGGACAAGGAGATGAGGGTGAAGAAAGGGTCAATGGAAAAGTAAGAATACATGCAAAGCCAGAGGAAACCTGATAGTGGATAAGCTATCAAAAATGGAAGTGCCCTGCATGGATGCATAAAACTGTTCCCAGAAAACATAGGTTGTTAAATCTCAGCACTGATAATGGGCTACCACACTGGCGTTAGCTGGGAAGCCCCCAAAGCCTCCCAAACAATACAGGGATTTGCCCAGCACACATAGATTGTTGAAGACATCATCTACTTTGGTCACTGGAAACCAAGATCGAAAACTCCTCTAGCTTTTAGCTTTGCTAGAGAGTAGGATGCAAGCTACTAGGAAGAATGGTCAAAAGTCATACTCAGCGTGTAACACTACAGACTGATCAGGCAAAGTTCCCACTGGTGCATTAGTGGTAAGCTAGTAATGAAATAACCAGCTACTCTTTGATTGGATTAGAAGCCCAGTCCACACACAAGAAAAATCCATGTTTACTACTTGTAAACCTGGCCAAAACCCTATGACTGGGGAGGTCATAGGCCCTAGTCAGGAAGGTACTGGTATTGTTCTGATAAATGAACATGATCGATGTATCTATCAAATTGAGACGTAACTATTTATGTTTATATACATAGATTAATTCCACCATTGACTTTGGTCAGAGCATCTCCCTTTAAAAAAACACACATTTTTTTATTAAAATAATAAAAATTATCTATGATGACTACACAATATTCCATTATATAGATATACCATTGTTATGCATTCACTAATGTGCATCTAGACGAATTTCACATCTGAGCTCTTATGACAGTGTTGTGGACAGTAACCACAGACATATAGATTTAGGATATTTGTTTCATTGCCTTTGGATATATATCAGAAAAGGGATTCAGGAATAGCATGTGGTAGGCCTATTTTAGGTTCTTAAGGAATCTCCATGATGACTGCACACCATCACATTCTCCACAGTAGTTTATAGGTTTCTTTTCCTTCAAATATTCTCAAGCATTTGGGGTTTTTTTGTTTGATTGATTGATTGATTGATTGATTGGTTTTTAAATTTGGAATTTTATAAATGAGTATTGTATTTGCATTGTTTCTCTTCCTCCTCTCTCCTGGTCTTCCCATACCCTGACGCATACTCAAATCCGTGGCTTCTTTGCCAGTTATTTTTGTTAAAGGTATACATACACGGAAATGTATAAAACCAATCTATACAACTCTTTTTACAATGAGCAATGATAACTGCAGGAGCTCAGCACTGATCAAAGTGCAAAATAAATTTTGAGGTAATCTTGGCCTAGAGAACTTTAACAGAGTTGGCTGATATAAGGGCACAAATCAATTCACTACACACCTCACCGTCACCCCTGGATGTCTAATCCAGGTTCTTACTTTTGATCCATTGGGAAAAACCTTATATCTACTGTGTCCCAAACCACTCTTTCTTTTTAAGATTGATGTTAATTAAGTCACTCTTTTATGTCTTGTGGGAGGTAGTTTTAAATGATCATATTCGTTTACATACCTGTACAACATGAGACAAAAATAAAACAATTCATTTGATTCATTCATATGCTAGTCAGTCAATCATTGTGATTATACTATGTATCAAACATTCAAATAACATCACAATGAGCATTAATATTGCAGTCACAGATCTGGATGTCAACTGATGTCTGTAGGACTCAGTGGGAACTTTTGTCTACTGAAATTCAAGGAGGAGCTGCAGAAGGCAACAACTGTTCCATTTACCCAATCACTCAGTCCTAGCTCAACTGGCCAAGTTGAGTTAAAGCCTCCATTTACCTATCACAGGCTAACAGTCTGTAGTCAATCACAGAATCAAAAGGATAACAAGCTCACTGCATCCTCAACAGAAAGAAGAATGGGATGAATATTCATTGAAATGATTTCCAGTTCCCGTGTCCAAAATGTGTGGTTTTCAAAGCTGGAGCCCTGTCTAAATAAACCCCTGAACAACAAGGTCTCTCTCCCAGGCCTTGCTGGCTCCCTGTGGAGCTGCCCAGCTTTGAGATTTCACCACAAGTGGATTTTGGCCTGAACAAAGCACGTGATGGGTGGCAGCAGATGCCGAAGACTTGAACTCTCCGGACAAGCATTCTAAATTAGTAACAAAGCATTCCACGCACAGCGTCACCACTTTAAAAATAAGCCTTTGCTCCACACATGGCTGACGGCCTTGCTGAAGACATTCAAAATGCCTCATTTAAGATGTTCATGCAATTAGTTTAGCAAGGAGCCACAGACGGCCATGTTGGTTTTCTATCCGTTTCCTTGCTCTATTCCTGTGCGGACACAGCTCTACGTAGGCCAGGGATACAGCTGTATCATATATAGTCAAACAACTCAGTCACCTAAACAAACGGCAGCCTAAAATGAGAAGTTTGCACGTAGATGGCACCTTTGAGTGGCTTCTTTCTCTGAATATTCCTTTGTTTGCATATGTGGCAGAGGCTGGCCTTGCTGGACATCAGTGGGAGAAGAGGCCCTTGGGCCTGAGGGTGTTCCATGTCCCAGTGTAGGGGAATGTCAGGGAGGGAAGACGGAGTGGGTAGGTGGGTGGTGGAGCACCCTCATAGAGGCAAGGGGATAGGGGATGGTATAGGGTGTTTCTGAAGGAGAGACCTGGAAAGGGGAAAACATTTGAAATGTAAATAAAGAAAATATCCAATAAAAAAAATTACCAAAAAACAAAAAAACAAAAACAAAAACAAACCCTCTGCTTGTTTATCTTCTCACCCACTGCATTTATTTAACCAAACTGATTCATTCCACTGTTTCCCATCTGTTTCTCCAAAAAAGTATTTAAAATATCTGGAATCCGGACAAATAAACAGAACACTCTCTGGAAGCTCGAATGTGAGTGTGTCAGAATGTGTGCTGTGGCTGTGCTTCCAGGCCATGTCCTCGTTTCTTTTTTTTTTTTTTTTTTTTTCCGGTTTTTTGAGACAGGGTTTCTCTGTGTAGTCCTGGTTGTCCTGGAGCTCACTCTGTAGACCAGGCTGGCCTCGAACTCAGAAATCCACCTGCCTCGGCCTCCCAAGTACTGGGATTAAAGGTATGCGCCACCACTGCCCGGCTCCTCATTTCTATCATTAACTCATTCATTGGGTCCAGAGTTCCTCCAGTCAGGCATTCGGTGAAACCAATGTTGTGTGGTTAAGAAAATAACTGAGAACAGACATGGGCTCATACTTTGTGTTTATGGAACCATTTTCCATGAAATATGAATACTAATCCTTCTTTACAATACTGTTATCAGGATGAAATTAAAAATTGGATGCCATGAGTCTCACTCAGCCTGTGCCCATTCAGAGAGTTAGATTAAAAGGGATTTAAATTTCCTACATTTTTTTTATATCCTATTCCAGAAAAACATATAAAAGCTTCTTGGCTACTGTGGACTAAATGTTTTGTCTCTTCTCTTTTAAATCCATATGATGAAGTCCTACTCCTCATTGAAAAGCATCCAAATATGGGGTCTCTGGGTAGTGTAATAGATGGTCTTGGTCTTGCACTTCACTGGATTAAGAGGCATCTAGCACAGGTGTGATGCACCTGTGTGTCTGTGGGCACATCCTGAGCAGAGTGACATGTGGAACAGTTACTTCAGGGAACGAGCTGTACTCAGTATGCATGACAACCTCCAGAGACATGGAAGCATATGAACATTGGGGGAAGGCAGCAGAGCCATGCATTGGCCTGCTTTCTTTTTGAACACGTGCTTTGGTAGACCCTACCATTATCTGCTAACACAAGGTGCTCGATTCCTTGGCTCTTCAATGTGGACTCTCACAGATGACTTTTCAGGTGTCTTTAGAGCCCTTGGTGCTAGACTGGGATTCCTGAGGCAATTAGTTTCTTCAATTGGGCAGTTAGCTGGCCACCTCTCCAGCGTACACAGCCGGCCAGCTGTTGTTGAGCTGCCTGGTCCCCCTATTATGTAAGCTAATAAAATAAGTCATCTTTGATTATAGATATATATTCTCTCTGTCCTTCTAGCAAACTCTGACTAATACTGCAGGTAATTAGGTTATAAGGGTGCAGCCTTCATGATAAGATTAACAAAATGCCTCTATCGGAGGAAGCATAACTGAAGCTTGATTGCTATGTGAATGAACAAGAAGATAGCCATCTCGACTATCATAAAGAAAATAGACACCTACCAACTCTGGTAGGGATACATGGGAAAAGGAATTAGAACAACCACTATACATATCAGCATGGTGATTCCCAAAAACAATGGTTATATGCTCAATAGAAATTAAGTCAGTATACCACAGAGATACTTGAATATCCGTGTTCATTATAGCACTGTTCATAATAGGGAAGATATGGAGCCAGTCTAGATGCTCATAAATAGATGAATGAACAAAGAAACTTTATATATAAGTACATATAAGCAATGAGACTGCTTCTTATCCATAATGGAAAAGGAAATCGTATAATATCCAGAGGAACGATAGAATTGAGGACCAAAATAAGCTGACTCAGACAAAAACATATGTGCCTCTCATATGCATGATACATGATATATATAATATGTTATATATATATATATATATATATATATATATATATATATATATATATGTAATATGTAGAAGACACATGACCGGTTTTGATAGAATGGAACCAACAGAAAAAGAAGAGAAACAAGTAGATAACAGGAACAAATACAACCAAAAAAACCCATAGTGCATATATATGAAAGTGTGATAATGAAAACATCACTGGGAACGATGAATATCCGTTAATTATTAAATCATTTTAAAGGTGGTAGCCATCTGAACACTGAGAAGATGGTCATTACCAGACATCAGCTGATCTGCCATCTTTGTCTGAGCCTTTCCGTCTCCAGATCTGTGGGCAATATGTCTGCTTTGAAGTCATTATCCTCCAGTCTGTTCATCACAGAAGCCTGAGTATAGCGCGCCAAGCCACTGAGGGGTCTTTGAAGGATGTAATTTCTACAGGCTGGACACTGAGCACTGGAGATCCTGTTCCCTATACAGCAAGGGTAAGCGGTTTGAAACATGGAAGGCAAGACAGAATGTCTCTCATCATTTGCTCCCAGGCAAAATGGAAAGCAGCTAGGTACCTGCTCTCTGGTCCACATGATCCTCCCCACTGTTCCTTTCATAGGTATGCCCTATGGATAGTCTTTACACACTTAATTGAGCTCCTGCTTGCTCCTGCCTACATTCATTAACTATCTAAACAGAGCTCAAAATGCCTGGTCCCCTGAGGGCATTCAGCAAGTTGTCTGAAGAGCCAATTAAGTCATCATTACCTAACAGGGTGCCAAATCCAAGAAGAGGTCTCTAGGACTGCTGCCTAGCTGGTGCAGTCAGCAGCCTTCATTGGGAGAGCCATGGACGATGACATGAGGCCTGGGCCATGACTCCAGGCCTAGAGCTCCACAGAAGTGTGTTCTTTATAGTTGCACTGCCTGGGGGACAGGCACTGAACTGCCTAGGATTGAACTGTCCAGAAGGGAGTTGAGCTATCCAGCATCACACAGCGTTGTATTGTATTTTATTCTATCATAAGATCTCCAAGAAGTTTTATATGTGTTGGCAGGAGTACTGGGGAGTTTCATAACCAGTAGTTGTGGAACTGAGAAAACTTCTTTGGTTAAACCTTTCAGTGTAAAGATGCTATCTTGTAGCCAATATCTGTAACTATCATTAAGATTTTCCAGAGAAGCCTCTCCTACCCACGGGAAAAAGAATGCTTAGCGTTCTACATTTCTAAAGTACAAATATATTAATGGGCCTCAGAAAAAGAGAAAGAATGCTATGTTCTTTAAAACCAGTGAAAGTTAATGTTAATGGGACAGAAAATCCAGACAGTTGTAAGGAACCCATGTTTTCATTTACTCACTTGAGCTATTTAGAGGAGTTCCAGTTTCTTCCTGCTATTAGATATTCTCCATTATTAGACAACGCCATCTGTCAGAGTCATATGCTCACCAGGACAAGAACTCTTTCTCACTTTGAACCTGTACTGTTGACAGTTTCAATAATGTGTTTGTAAACTGAGATGTCTTCTCATACTTAATAATGAGTCATCTGTCTTCTTTCTGTATGGAAAGGAATTCAGCAGAGATAGCCAATCAAACATGCCGTGGGGAGTAGAAATATCTGTCTCGTGTACTTGACCTTGAGTCCTCATCTCATATCCAGACTGGGGTGAAGTATATGACTTTTTCCCCAATGCCTGAGATACAGTGTATCTTCAATAATTCTTATTAATCTAGTAAGTGCATAAAAAAAAGGGGCTATACCAATAAATTGTCTTTGTTTCCAAACCTCTGTAAAAAAAATTTTCTGTATTAGAAGTAAGTTTCATTAAGACAGAATTATCATGTATAATAAGATATAATATAATCTGTGCATTTATAAATAATAAATAAATAGCCTTGTCCAGCCACTGCTAGGAATTGGTGAGGAAATAGAATCTACCATTGCTTCTCATTGATTATCAAGTGGTTCCAAATTCATTCAGTTATGACCTGATCAATGCATTCTTCCTAGTGCTATGTGGATGCTCCACTAGACACCTCTCCAAGTACAGCCCATAGACAGTATTTTGGAGCTTGTCTGAAAACTACCGAATCATAATCTCCATTTTTAACAAAGGAGGACCACAGTTAGATCTAAGGTCACAGGCCTCTGTTAGCAGCTGATGCCCAAAACACCCAAGTCTCCAAAGCCCCTCACAATTTCTCTGTCTTTCTCAGTGGATTCATAATAGAATGGAAGCCAGATGTCCCTAAATCTATTTTTTTTTCTCTAAAAAGAGTTGTCTGGGGAAAAATAAGTTAATTTGGTAGAGTAGCTTTTTTAAAATATTAGCCTTTTATGAATGGTAATGTCTTTTCCTCTTGTGTTTTCTTAGTGTATGTGTTAGAGGGTGTGGTCATTTGAATAGGAATGTCCCACACAGACCCATGTATTTGAATCTTGGTCTAAAGGGAGTGGTATTATTAGGGGCTGTGGCCTTATTAGAGTAGGTGTGGCTTTGTTGGAAGAAATGTGTCACTGTGAGGGTGACTTTCAGGTCTCGGATGCTTAAAGTCCACCCAGTGTGGCACAAAACTTCCTGCTGCCTAAAAATTACAATGTCGCCCTCAGCTCTTTCTCCAGAAACATGTTTGTCTGGATGCTTCCAGGCTTCCCATCATGATGAAAAGGGACTGAGCCTCTAAAACTGTAAGCCAGGCCTAATGAAATGTTTTCATATATAGGAGACGCCAAGGTCAAGGTTTCTCCTCACAGCCATGAAACTCTAAGCAAGGCAGAGGGGTGTCTTTGTGCCCCAGCACACACATGCCGAGCTTGGAAAAGGGTGTTCAGATTGCTTGCTCTGTTGGGCTCCACTTATTTCCTTGAAGCAGGTTATCTAACTGAACCAAAGAGTCACAATAGCCACTGTGCTCTGGCTGGCTAATGAAGTCCCAGGATCTACCAGTCTCTGCTCGCCAACATTGTAATTACAGATGTGTGCAGTCATGTCTAACTTTTCCTTGGGTGCTGGGAATTTGACCTCAGGTTCTCATGCTTGCGTATAGCAAGCTGTCCTTCTCCCACTGAGCCATCTTCTAAGGCTTTGTGTTCTATTTTCTGTGCCTGTTCTACTTGGGCTCTCCTTGCCCTCCTGAAGAGACTCATTGCCTGACCTTGCACAGCATGCTTAGGAATACTTGGTTTTAGCATTTTATAAAGATGATAACCATAACAATGGTGAAAGGGTGGTGATGTTATGCAGAGAAAACTTTAAATGCATACTCAATGTAATTCTCATCAATCTGCACAGAATTCTAAGTAATTGTGATTTCCAAACCAGGAACAGCAGAGCCCTAGCCCTGACTTAACACAGAGATACATGGGAGGCAGCTGAGTGGAATGGTAGATCAGAGCCCAGGGTCTGGCTTAGCATAGAGGTTGGAAGGGATGCCGCTGATAGATAATATAGGAATTGGGATAAACAGCAGAAGTCTAAAAGCACTCTTAATTTGATCTGCTTTTACACATGAAAGACAAAATTTTAATAAATTTTTTCAATATAAGAGTCTTATGTTCAACAGCATAGACTAATGTGAACCTATAATTAGGGGGTTTTGGAATATTTAGAGTTAACACTCTTAAAGGAAGCATTGAAGGGACTGATAAATTGTTGGCTTGAAACATGTTTTTTGTTCCTGGACGTTGGTAGAATGTATTTGCATATTTCAGATTCAGACCTAGGTTTCAGCAATACCTAAAATATTATGCCGAGGGGAATGCCACTACTGATAGCATTTGTAAATTAAAGGCCAGGAATTATTGGAAGACGCTGGCGAGTACAATTAAGAATGATCGTAGAAGAATCTCCTTGTATGGCTACATTCTAGAAAGGGTGGTTTAAAAAAAATCTTGTTGGAATGTGTTAAATTCAGATTGTCTGGGGTTGGAGGAATGTACTAGATGCTTTTTAGTGAAGTATTCCATTACAGCAATTCTACAATTTTGAGTTTACATTTTCATTCCTAGGTTGGAAGTTATTTCAGTTCAGAATTACAAACCTGGCAAGTTTAACTGCAATACCACCATACCCGGATTTCCAGCCTTCTTCTTTCAATTCCTTTTGCTACACTGTGGTCTGTGATCCTGTCCATCCTTAGAAACTCTCCGAAGTAAGAAAAAAAATCAGAATTATATTCACTCAGATCTGTGTATGGCAGATTTTCCAAAGCCAAACAAGGGACCTCATTCTGTGTGGTCCTCTAATAATGTGACAATGATACTTCTCCCACCGCATAGTGGGTCCTGTGACCCCTGCCCTTAAATCTTTGGTGAATACCTTCAGTAGTAAAATATAGAGGCAGTGATAATATAAGGTTTTCAAGATCTGGTCATAAAAATGGCATTCACTTCTGCCTTGGTTTCTTGGAACTTTTGGGCCCAGCCTCTGTACTATAAGAATGTCCAAGCTATGTGGGAAGGCTACATACAAGTTTTGCAGCCAACAACACCATCTGAGTTTCTGGTCAATAACTAGTGACCACCACTTTAGCAAGCCTTCAGATGCATCCTGCCTCAGCCATAGTCATCAGTAGCCCATTGGGAATAAATAACATACTTTTTGTGCCTTGTAGGTTCATTGGCTGAGGTCTCTATGATAAAACTTATAATGAGTAAAGTAGCAAGTGTAAGTATGACCAATACAGGAGCCTTCATTGGGAAACAAAGCTCATAGAAAGTAGTTTATTTATGTGATTTTCTTTATTTGTTTGATTGTTTGCTTGCTTGCTTGTTTTTGTTTTTGTTTTTGTTTTTGTTTTTGTTTTTGTTTTTGAGACATGGTTTCTCTGTGTAGACCTGGCTATCCTGGCCTTACCCTGTAGACCAAGTTAGCCTTGAATTAACTGAGATCCATCTGCCTCTACCTCCTGAGTGCTGGGATTAAAGGTGTATACTACCACTGCCCAGCTAATTTATATTCTTTAATAGTGGACTTTTATTAGTTATTTTTCTGTTGTTGTAATAAAATACTGTGAACAGAAGCAATTTGAGGAAAGATTATGCTGTCCTAAGGCTTCAAAGGCCTAAGTCTACAATGACAGACACAGGATAGCAGGAGGAGGTGGAGACTGGCTGATCACACTTCAACTTCTTGTATACACAAGAAACAGCAAACTGGAAGGGGATCCAGGATATCAACCCTTGAAGCCTGCCCCCAGTGGTATACTTCTTCCATAACCTTCCCAAATAGGGCTATTAACAGGAAACCAAGTGTTCAAATGCATGAATCTGTGGTGAACATTTCTCATTCAGATCATCATAAAATTTGATAAAGAATGGAAAGTAACATTATAGAACAAAAAGAAGATTCTGAGCTAAGGGTGTAGTAACCTGGAGAAACTTTATTAAAATGTGTTCTGATGCTTCATCCATGTCCAAAAGACGAAGATGTTCCTTTCCTCTGGGTAATGACAATCTTGCATAGGGTCTTAGATCATACCTTAAGGTAACAGGGCAAAGGAATATCAGACTGCCCGTCCTGTCAAAATCGGTTTTGCTTTAAAAGCTCCATGTGTCAATGTACTCTGTTTAATGTCAGCATGTCTTGAAGTCCATCAAGCTGTGAAACACCCTACCACACAGACCCAGTTAAGCCTCAGAATGATGACAAACAATCAGAAAATGCTTATGGTTATTTTTAAAGCAGTCATCAGCAGATAAAATACCCAATAACTAGTGCTAACAGGGCAGATCTATGCTTCTGAATGGACAACTAAATAGTTCTTGAACAACTGACTCATCCTTGGAATTGATGCTATTAATTTCATGCCATGAAGTAATAGCTTTCACTTATGAAGCCTGTTGGAATTAGTTCATGAGCCAAACATTATTCTAGCCTAAAAATTAGTTCCTCTGCCCAACTTCCCTGTTGTTGATTGTGACATCGATTTTCTAGCTACTTGGAGAAAACTCTAATTCCTCCATTAATTATTCAGTTATTAAGATCTTCTAAAACATCATATTTATAATGACTTCTGAATTCCCATGTTAATATTTTTCTAGTAACGATTAACTTCTTTGCCTTCTCCCTCTACATTTCTAGTCTTAAGCTCCGCTATTAGAATTGCTTTCTTCAGTATTATATTTGCCATGATATTTTTCATGAATGTGCTATGTCAGAAACATGGATGAGCATGCAAGTATTTTTTTTCTCCTCAATATCAGAATGTGTTTCATAATGAATTCACAAGCTAAGTTTCCTAGGACCAGCCTCAGCTTAAAGAGGAACTCTGAGAGAAGGGGGGTCTGGGAGCAGCAAAAAACAAACAACTCAAAGACAAATCATGGGTCCAACCTGGTGGCCTAAGTTCTCTGCTTGAGACAGCTTTCCAGATTGCTTTGTCTCTGTTGTCCTTCCTCTGGAGATCTCCAGACAGCTCTCTCTATTTTCTGCTGAGACAGCTCTCCAAGCAGGTCTCTCTTGCTATTCTAAAAACAAATTCTCATCTCTTGCAAATCATAAGCCCAGTCTTTTATTTTACATAACAATCCAGCTATTTACTCCAGTTTCCCTTTTGATTATCCGATAAAGCAGCATTCTGTGACCCAGCCCCTTGATTCTTAAGAGACAGCAAGGGCACACATTTTTTTTAACATTGCAAAAGAATTCAAATATGCCATACTTTGTGAAGCACAAGCAATAAGCCAGCTGGGTGGCACCCACCCCAAAATTACCATTCTACCACACCTAGGCCTAACCTTGCTCTGTCCCAGGCTGACCCTGAACTCAGGAATCTGTCTAGCCTTGCAAACACAAACAAAAAACTTAGCTGGGTAGGATCTCCTTAGATTACCACTTCCTAAATCTCTTTCTCTTCTTCTGTAATATCTTTCTGACAAGTTGGCTTACAGTCCAGCTGCTTTTATTCCTTTAGACTTATGAAGCCCCTCATATAATTCATATTGCATCCTTATTTTTTACATAGTTGAGAAATTATATATTTTTGAATTCATGTTTTTAGAGTTCTTTTCCACAGCCTTAAGGATTATCCTGAAGGTCGCAGCTTTTACTGTTTTACTGGGACGTTAGCCATACCTTTACCTCCCAGACTCGTGCTGTCTCTGATTGTCATGGAGTCATTAATGTTAACGTGGAGGGCATTCCTTGAAGGAGTAACATAAAAATGTGTACAGTATTATGTAGACAAACCTAATGCCTACAGCAGCCCATGCTCTATTAGTCCTGTTCCAGGGGCGGGAACCATGTCATTCCACCCCTACCAAGGTCATGCCAGACTGGCACTAAGTCACCTCAATTGACTGTAATTCAATTCAAGTAGTTTCAGCTTCTCTTAATAGGTAAACATATGTTGCTTTATTATAGTCTTAACTACTAATATTAACCCAAATCACATAGTACATATCACACAGCACATGTTATTCAGCAATTATATTTATAACATCTGTCTGTATATGTGTCTCTCTGTCTCTGTTAGAGAGAAAAAGCTAAAGAGGCCATAGGAGAATTTAAGCTCAAAGAGGCCTTTTGCAGGCAGAAGCAGGAGGATAAGAGACACAAATAGGGACTCAGTAGTAGGCAGAGGATTTAGAGAAAGAACTCTGATGGAGGCTGCCACAAAGCCATGCTGCAGATTCACAGGTTTAAACCTAGCTTCATGGTTGACTTTGCTATGGTGAGTTACAGGAACACAGCATTCAAAGGAGCCAGGTGTAGAAACAAGCCCAGACATATAAGAAAGCTATGAACAGATGATAGTTCAATTTGCCCCCATAAATAGTAGAGACAAAGCTGAGTGGAAGCCCATTGGAGGGTTGTAAATTATTTACCTACTGAATATACTAGATAGTAAGATAACATAGTCATAGGCATTGCCATCATCTCAGCTTTGGCTAGCTTCCTCTTGATAAGAGCTATCCCCTTCCCCAGTCTAATCTTTTCAATAAGTTCTCAGGCCTACTTTTCCTAATATGATTTTAATATACCTACTTGTTCATGGTGTCTCAATCTATTTGGCTTGGGAAAATTACTATGACCTCAACAAACGCTGGTAAGGATACAGGGACAAGGGACCACTCATTCACTGTTGCTGGCATTGCAAACTGATGCAGATAATATAGAAACCACTGTGGAGAATTCTCAAAGAGCTGAAAGTAGATCTACCACATGACCCAGTTATACCACTCTTTGGCATATGCCTAAAGGACTCCTCCTCCAGATATATTTGCTTAAACATGTTCATTATCACTTTATGCTTAAACATGTTCATTATCACTTTATTCACAATAGCTAGAAAATGGGAACAGCCATATGTCCTCCTACTAATGAATAGATAATGAATATGTGATACATAAATACAATGAAACACTGTTGAAGCGTAAAGACAAATGCAACTCAAAGGTAAATGGATGGAACTGAAAAGTACTATGCTGAGTGAGGTAACCCGGACTCCTAGTTCCAAGACTTCAGATGCACATTTATAGCCTGAAAAAACAGCAGAAGCCAGAAAAGTGCAAAAGGACTGTAGGGAGGGTGAATAGGAGATGGAGATGGATAGTAAGCACAAGTACTCTGAATAAGGAAATAGGAAAAATGGAAGAAGGCAGGGGTAGAATAAATGAGACTAGGAATATTTGAAAACTCCAAATGGAAACATTATTCTACACTACTTAAAACATAGAGCCACACACATATGTGGGAAATTTTAGATAGGTAGGTAGGTAGATAGATAGGTAGGCGGGTGGGTGGGTGAGTGGATGGATGGATAGATAGATAGATAGATAGATAGATAGATAGATAGATAGATAGAT
>JADRCD010146454.1:0-10693 GCA_019843815.1 Montemys delectorum | reverse complement strand
GAAGTACCACATTTTCTGTATCCATTCCTCTGCTGAGGGATATCTGGGTTGTTTCCAGTTTCTGCTCTTATAAATAAGGCTGCTAGGAACATAGTGGAGCATGTGTCCTTATTACATGTTGGAGCATCTTCTGGGTATATGCCCAGTAGTGGTATAGTTGGGTACTCTGGTAGTAGTATGTCCAATTTCCAGAGGAACCGGCAAACTGATTTCCAGAGTGCTTGTACCAGCTTGCAATCCCACCAGCAATGAAAGAGTTCCACAACCTTGCCAGCATCTGCTGTGGAAAAAAGACAGCATTTTCAACAAGTGGTGCTGGCTCAATTGGTGGTTAGCATGTAGAAGAAGGCAACTTTATCCATTCTTATCTCCTTGTACAAAGCTCAAGTCCAAGTGAATCAAGGACCTCCACATAAGACCAGATATACTCAAACTAATAGAAAAGAAAGTGGGGAAGAGCCTTGAGCACATAGGCACAGGGAAAATTTCCTGAACAGAACACCAATAGCTTATGCTCTAATATCAAGAATCGACAAATGGGATCTCATAAAGTTGCAAAGCTTCTGTAAGGCAAAAGACATTGTCAAAAGAACAAAACAGCAACCAACAAATTGGGAAAAGATCTTTACCAATCTTATATCTGATAGAGGGCTAATATCCAATATATTCAAAGAACTCAAGAAGTTAGACTCCAGAGAAACAAATAACCCTATTAAAAAATGCAGTATAGAGCTAAACAAAGAATTCTCAATGGACGGATACCGAATGGCTGAGAAGCACCTAAAGAAATTTTCAACATTCTTAGTCATCAGGGAAGTGCAACTCAAAATAACTCTGAGATTCCACCTCACACCAGTCAGAATGGCTAGGATAAAAAACTCATTTTCATATATTTAAAATTATTATTCTTTAAAAAATTCTATTGCTTCACAAATCATTATATGATTGCAGGGACTCAAACAAGTCACAACATTTGCCTTCTCCGAGTAGGGTGTTACAGTCCACTTCCTGTAAGTTTGAGTTCTCGGAGTAGAATATTACAGTCCACTTCCTGTAAGTTTGAAGCAAATTTGTTTCATCTCCTTTTAGCTTTTAAATATCTATAGGGGTTTCTACCTCACTTCAGAACATACTGTTCTCAGATAAGAGACAAAGAAACCTTTAGATTCGTAATAGGCTTAAATAAATCTGGGAAGGTATCAACCCTCTATGCTATTTTGTCTACTTCCCTGTGGCGATCCCTGAGATATCACTTGCCATGTTCAGCCTTGGCCATGCCTACTCCATCAGGCCAGCCCTCATGGTCATCATTTATGCCACCCCTATGGTGTCCTCTTCCTTATTGCTCCTTGTTCTCCTCCTGGTGTCTTCCTCAGACCTCAAGCCTGGAACTGAAGCTCTGCCTTCCTCTCTTCTGCCTAGCTACTGGCTGTTAGCAAGGTTATGAACCAATCGGGGATAATTTGGGGGGCAAGATTTACACACCAAAAGCTGGTGTCCATGGGAATTCGCTCATCTTGGGGCAACCAGATTTTAGGATACAGTATTTAGTATCTGAATACATAGCAGTACCAGACCAACCCCTTACAGGGATGGCTAATACCTTTAAATATCTTTGCCCAGGAGGATGAAGTATAAATAATTTGTGTTCGTTTGCCTCCTTTGTCAACGGAGAGGGTCTTTTTACTTTTCTCCATGTGTGGTGGGTGTGCATGCCAAGCACACTCCAGGACACAAGTATGGACACACTCTGCATCTTTTATTGTCATATGGAGCCACATGAATTTTTCTGGCTAGAGAGCTAAGTAGATATCCCAAAGAATTTTAAACTGTATTTTATTTTCTATCGCAGATTGAAGTGCTCTAAATTGTCCTCCAACAACTTTCAGTTACTGAGAGACATAAGGTGAGATTTCCATGTGAAGCATATCAAACTTCTGTGTGTGTTAACACCAGAAAGGCCAAGTAAAAGATCAGTATCACTTTACAGACACTGCAGACTACCGATAATCCCATGACTTCGCAAATGGAATCGTAAGAAATTAAAAGGCTTCAGAGCAGCCAAGCTAATCACAGAGTGAAGGGGACATGTCCAATCAATCACAGAGTGAAGGGGACATATCCAATCAATCACAGAGTGAAGGGACATGTCCAATCAATCACAGAGTGAAGGGGACATGTCCAAATCAGAGTGAAGGGGACATGTACAGAAGAGTTTTGCCAACTACACACTAGACCAATGAATATCTAGGATATATAAAGAACTACAAAAAACATCCTTACACCAAAGCCTAGTCGACAAATAACGCTTGTGAGCACATTGATAAATAACAAAGGAAGAAATATAAATGTATTTGAAAATTGTCAACATCCTTAGGCATCAGGAAAATGCAAATCAAACTGTCTGAAGATCCTCTCTTATGCCAGTCAGAAAGGCTACCAGAAAACAAAGCAAATAACAAGGCATACTGGGATATGGAGGAAACATATTAACTGGTCACAGTTGGTGGGGGTGTAAATGTGTACAATCACTGTGAAAATAGCTATGGACAGTTCTCAAAAATAAAAAAAAAAAAACCCTCAGAATATAACTACCACATGGCCCAGCGATACCACCAAATCAGTATATACTGAAAGTATTCTAAGTCTTCATAGCATACAGACACTTGAACATCCATGTGTATAGGTGTACTTTCATGATAGACAGAGAATGGAACCAACTTAGATCATAGCCCATTAACAGACAAGGTAAAAGAGAATGGAACTTCATTAATAGAGTGAGTAAACAGATGCAGTACATATACACAACTGAATTTGCAAAGACTTATATCATGACATTTGCAGAAAAATAGAACTGCAAATTGCTGTGTAAAGTAAAATAATTGCCACTAAGAAAGACAAATACTAGATGACATTGCATAGTTGAAACCTACACTTTAATATATATAGTATGTTCTATATTGTATATATACATATATTTCAATGTAAGTATAAACCTACTTTAATATATATTATACAAAACATACATATATGTATTATATAATCTATATACACTGTATACATGCTTATATATACTTGTGTGTGTGCATGAGAAAGAGAGAGAGGGAGAGAGAGAGAGAGAGAGAGAGAGAGAGAGAGAGAGAGAGAGAGAAAGAAAGAGGGATTAAACTAGGAAGCAGATTATAGAGGGAGGAAATGGTCTTAGCTAGCTGGTGGAAACAGAATAATGGGATACACGTGACAAGCAATAAGAAGGCTGCACTGACAGAAAGGTCAGGACCAGCCACAGAGGGACAGACAGCATGTGGGGGGGGGTGTGGTCAAACAGACAGACAGTAGTGTGTAAAGGGAATGGGTGAGAACAAAGTAGAATGAATCATATACATTTATAAAATAGCCACAACGAAGCTCATCACTTTGTATGGTAACCCAAACTATTAATAAAATATGATGAGATAGCATATTTCCCTTTGATAAAGCACCCTTATAATACTAATGATAATTTAAGGGGTACCAAAATCAAGAAAATATAGAAAAAAAGAGATACTACATGTCCAAATGTGCTAAAATAATATACAGAAATGCATAAAATAAGATAAGTAAGAAATTTGTAAAAATTTTGTGGAAGAAAAGACATCTTTGATGAGTGTATCTCAGTCCAGAGTTGAAAAAGTAGCACATTAATGTCAGCTGTGGTGGCCGATGCATGTGACCTTAACCGTGAGTGAGGCAGGAAATCAAGTGTTTGAGGACAGTCTTGTCTACATAGTGGGTTCCATCTCAGCCTACTTAGAATAATATTCAAAATGTAATTATCTTCAGTGTTACCAAGATCATCACTAAGATTGCTTGCAAGAAATGGGAATAAATGTGCAATTAAAATTTAAGTACTTTCTCAAAATATCAAAGATAAAGCTCTTAACTGCTAAGAACTGGAGCTAAGTTCCAGACTTAGCTCTCTGTTGGTTGAGTTGTATAATTTTCTTGCCTTTGCTTTTCTCCAGAATACAAACTGGGATGGTGAGTTTAACAATCTTGATGCTTATTCTAGATAAAAATCGCAAGATGAACATTAATAAAGACTGAAGACCTCCCTACCCTGCCCTGCTATTTCCTTCTAGATAGAGGGGTTTCCAATCACAGTAGATGTTGTGGACATTTTTGTTTTAACGTTGAGGAAGTGTCTTGTCAAGAATGAACTGTCATTGAGCTCTGGATCCCCTTGCCTCAGCCCCATGGTTTTGTGACCCCACGTGTGGGTATGAATGTGTTGCCCATATGTGGACTTGAAAGTCAGTAAATGTAGTATGAATACAAAATACTATTAAATCAGGCATTGGTCTGCCTTCTGTGAGGTTTCTCCTGATACCCACAGAACAAAGTTATTATCAGCAGAGTGTTGAAAATACACACATTTCTCCAAGTTCTCTACTTTCCTAGCAAGCAGTGCTTACTTTTATCATTCCATGAGTAAAATGTTTTGAAGAGTTCCCTGTCAGTGTTTCCACTTAAAACAGGTGGGGTGTCAACACTGATGCGTTCCTATGGAAGATTGAATTCTGCCCGCTGGAAAGTGCGTAAGCGCTGTATGGAAAACTTGGATGAATTTTCCACATTAACTCCTTAAGTCTGATCTTCGAGGGAAACAGTCTCACATAATGAAATGATTCAAGACAGACACTGAATATACCACAAAATATTCATAAGAACGTAAGAGTCTTGATTTGAAATTTATTCTTTGGGCACATTGAAGCTAGGCAGCACATACAATTGTTTGGGGTATTCTTTGTGTGGGAGGGGAGGTGTACATATGCCCATGCATATGGGTGTGTGCACGCTTGTGTGTGTGTGTGTGTGTGTGTGTGTGTGTGTGTGTGTGTGTGGGGAACATGTGCTTGCATGTGGAGGTTAGAAATTGAGAAGGAGTTTCTTCTTCTATTGCAGAGGTTCTCAACCTTCGTAATACTGTGACCCTTTAATACAGTTCCTCATGACCCCTAAGCATAAAATTATTTATGTTGATATTTCATAACTGTCATTTTGCTACTGTTATGAATAATAATGTAAATATCTGTATATTCCGATGGTCTTAGGCGACTCCTATGGAAGGGTCGCTTGTCTTTCCCCAAAAAGTGATGACCCACAGGTTAAGGGCTCTATCGCTCTCTATCTTATTTTTAAAGACACTCTATCTCATTGAACCCAAGACTCAGAGATTCAGTAAAGATTGAGCAAGAACAATTGGATAGCAAGTTTTAGGGATCCTCCTCTCACCACTTCCCAGTACAGGGATGACAGGCCTGCACGACTTTGCATGGCACTTGGTACAGGTGCTAGAGATCCAAATCAATATCTCCATGCTTGTCTGGAAAGCACTTTAATAAGTGAGCCATGTTTCCAACCCTGGCTTTAGTAGATGTTTACACATTTGTCTTTCACATCTGAGACACTGATATTTAAAGCCTTCTTCATGTGCCAGATTAAATGTCTATGCTTTGTCAAAATTAAGTTCTCAAGATTCAAACTAGACTAGAAAGAAATTACTGAATATTTTCTAAGTGTGTAGTTAGGGAAGGTAACAGATAATTTTATAGTTGGTTAAGATCCTTGGCAAACTTGCCCATTTTTATGAGACATAGCACTGGGCTTCCTCCTTGTTCCAAGAGTGATGTACTCATAAACACCAGGGAACCTATCTTGGCTCTGTAATAGAATGACACCCTTTTTTTGTTGGTTTGTTTGTTTGTTGTTTTGTTTTTAGCGTTTCAGTCCTTCATTTGCTTCTCAATAGAAAGAACAGTTTATAAACATCCATCTCAGGTGATTATATGAAAGCCACAATATAAATTTCCTTAATCTGAAGTGAAGGGACACTAGCCAGCCTGTGGAGTTAATGAGAGTGAAGAGAGCTGCGGACTTTGCCTACTAAGGATGTTTGGTCTGTAGCTGCTCTTCTTCCAATTGCCTTTCCACACTGACATCAAATCCTCCCCTGTTTAATTCACTCATTGTGCTTACTGATCCAGTATTAATTCACTGGCCTATCTTCAGTCTTTTCCCACCTTAAAAATGGCAATGGGTTCACTAGCAAGAAGAATATATTTTTTTAAATTTATACTGACCAAATATCTAGAAGGATAGCCAATTCCTACCAGCTGGGAGAGGCTGTTTAAACTAAAACAAAAGCAGTGTCAATAGGGAAAATGCCAACAACAGAGTTATGCTTTCTCAGGTAATATAATACCAAAGCTACTTTCTTAAAAGTTAAAAACACAAAAAAATGTTTTGTTGTTGTTGTTGTTGTTGGTGTTTTTTTTGTTTTCTCAACACAAGGTTTACACACAGGGTTTGTAGCCCTGGCTGTCCTAGAACTCACTCTGTCTGTCAGTCTGGCCTTGACCTCATGAGATCCACCTGCCTCTTCCACCTGAGCGCTGGGATCAAAGGCACGAACCACAATCACCCAACCACAAAATCAGTTTATTCAGCAGCACCATACAATTTAGAGTTATGTCAAACAGTGAGTGAAAAACAAAGAAGTTTCTCTTTGTTTTCATATTCCTGGCATGTTACTTTTTGAGATTCAAGGACAATAAATCAATACTGTAGGTATTCTCAGAGTTTTGAAAATTATAATATTTTAAACACACTTCTAACAGCCTCTACAGTCATAATTTGAACAGCTAAAACTCTTGTTTAAAGAATAAAACAGTCTAAGGTCACCAGCACTTACAAAGTACTAAATCCCACAGGAATGTTCAATGAAACACACAATTTAAAGTTCACATTTTCCAGTAGAGTAATAGGCCCTTAGGAAGTCACGTGTACACTGCCCACTAAGGACTGACAGCAAATGTTTTAGAATATTATATGGAAAATCTTGATGCTTCAGATTAGGGAATGATGTGGCTTCATATGTCAGGACCCCTGAGATGGACTGGAGAAAGTGTAGCTCATTAATCATGAACGGGAGATCCTTGGACGCTGCACCCTCATGTGTGTACTTGCTGGACTTAGAGAGCAGTGGAAAGAGGGCCTGGGGAGAAGGCTTGGAGGGAGGGTTAGAGCACTTGCCACTCTTGCAGGATTTCCTCATGATTCTCAGCTCCCACATGTGACTCGCAACCATTAGTGCTCCAGTTCCAAGGGATCTGATGCCACTGTAAATGCATGTGGTACTCATACATACACGCAGGCAAAGCACTCAAGAACAGAAAAAAGTAAAATAGATAAAATGTGAAAAATATAAAAAGAGTATTTCTGTGAATGAAGCCTATCTTTTGGAGATCATTTCCCTCTTGTAGCCCAGGTTACTCCTGAACAAAAGATCCTTGTGCCTCATCTGCCAAGTGCTGGGGTTGCAAGCATGTGTCTGGCATAATAAAACCTTTTAAATCATATTTTATGATTTTTAAAATTTACATTTGTGAAGACTACCATCTTTCTCTTCTTAAAACCTTTTTATTACAGCATTAGAGATGGGCAGCTTACTAACGAGTGCTGCCTGGATTTTAAAAGTTCTGCTTTAGCCTAAGGTCCAATAATGACTTACCATCCTTCTGAGTCATGGGCTCCGTTAGCAAACGTAAGACATGACACCAATTCAGTATTAAGGGCTAAGCACATCAACAGTTTTGGTGCACTGCACTCTAGCTTTCCAAGATGCTGAAACAGGGTTTTATCATCAATGTTTTTTTTTTTTTTTTTCTTTTCCGTGGGTAACTTACCAAGGAAGTAACGTGACTTTACAACACTAGAGTTGTTGCTTAGAGCCATTAAATGTATACTTAAAATTTTATTTCAAATTTCATTTCATTTTATTTTATGTGTGTGGATGTTATATATGTGTGTATGTGTGTATGTGTGTATGTATGTATGTATGTACGTATGTATTTTTGCATGTATACTGTGTGTGCGCCTGGTACCCATGGAGGCTAGATGAAGACTTTGGGTCATTGTGCTCCACCATGTATATGCTGAAAATTGAACTCATATCCTCTGGAAGCACTTCACCTCAGAGTCATCTCCCTAGCCCCTAAATGTAGATTATTTATAATCAAATCTCCCTCCCCAAATGCAATCAGAAGGCTAATTTAATTCTATGAGTGAGTAAAATATTAAATGCTCAAATTATTGTGCTTCATTTATAAGAAACCAATGTTAATTGTTTCTATAAAAGCAAAAAACAAAAAGAGATTCTTGAATCCTTTTCCAGTTTTCCAAAGCCTAATTAAAAATGATGTTGCCTTATTCAGCTTTTTTTTTGCAGTCTAAGACCATGTTTGTGCTATATTATATTTCATGGAGATAAGACGATTGTCTTCAACATTTTCACATAAACAAATGCCTTAGTAGATTTTTAGTGTGCCTGTATGTGTGGGCATTATCATTAAAACTTTTCCTTGGCTTTACTCAGTAGCTTTGGGAACAAGATTTGTAAATATCCATTAGAAAGGTTTGGCAACTCTGATTTAAGTAGAGTTTACATTTCTTTGTTTGCTCACAACTGAGAACCACTTAGAATTCTCACTTATAAAACTGGGACAATCCCAAACAATTTTAGTATTAAAACCAGGTCAGCCCCAAGCAAATGGGTATCAATTTCGTGCCCTAAAGCAGAATGAAATATTGCTGGAGTGAGTTGAGACTCATTAGGGAGAAGATTTAAAAATGTCTTGTTCTATGAGGGTCTTCCAAACATCATCTCTTTCTAATTTGCCAGAGTCAAGGCAGTCCATGTTGTTGGTATTCTCCCTTATCTGGATTCAGAAATAAGACCATGGGGAAGTCCTGCCCTGCAATGAGTGGTGGGCACTTGAGTTCTGTATCAAAAAATAAGGATTTGAATGCAGCTTTTCCATCCATTAGATGGTCATTCTCTGTCTCAGATTTCTCAGACATTGTTAATAAAACATATAAATAATAATGTCCAGCTTTTAGGGCTGCGGTAAAGAGTCAAGAAAATTGCTTTTTAATGCCATACTGACTATGACCAGCAACTGGAAGCAAGCTTATGTCTATCAGCAAAGGTAAGCTTCCTACTGAGTGCTACAGAAGTACCCGTTAGTCTTAGCTATCTCCCAGTCTCCTGCAGGGAAAGGCTTCCTTCCTACAACAGGAGGAGTCAGCTACACTCTGCTTTTCCTGTTCAGGGTCCATGTGAAATATCAGAAGGGCACTTCAAACTCAATACTCTTTCAGGAATTGTAGCACCAGTGAGATGAACAATGGGTCTGTAAAATTGTCATAGTTCTTTTGATGCTAATCACAAGTGAGTGAAGGACTCTAACATGCTTTATTCATAAAAAAAAAAAGCCACCATCGAACTTAAACTACTTTATTGACTATTTCATTAAGTGATTATAAGATTGAAATAAGGAAGGTATGGTAAATTTGTTCCTAATCATGAGGGATGGGTATAAAGCTGAAGAGCACAGTGATTTCTGTATGGCATGGTTTGGTCTGGCTACCACTGGAGCTTTGCTCCTAGTAAAGCTATGAGAAAGGAAGACCGAGGAAGGAAGTCTCTGAGCTGACTGTGGAATTTTAGGATAGGAATCCACTGCTTTCAGGATGACAGCATGGCAAATGTGGATGTCTACCCCCAAGGCCTCCTCTGAGCCAGAGAGTCAATGGCATTCAATGCTACTCCAAGCCAGATCAATGGTAGCTACTTCCCAATGAGGAGAAAGAAGATTTTCATTTGAAATTCTACATTAATTCAATCAATTATGTTTGCTATAGATTGGGCTGGAGAGAAGGCTCCAGTGGCTGAGATCATGTACTGCTCTTTTGGAGGACCAGAGTTCCATTCCCAGTTGAAGTTTTCAGCACCTATTTATAGGGCAGCTCACAGCCTCCTGTAGTTGAGTTCCCAGGGATTGGCCAGTCTCTTTTGAGCACTGAGAATACCTGCTTTCCTGCATATGTATTGACAGGCACACAAACACATGTACATAATTTTAAAAATAAATATTTAAAATAGTTTACTATAGAAGCAGAGGGAAAATTATTTGTCTATTGAAAAATAATTTAAGAATCTTATTTTTTTTCAAATAAAATTGATTTCCAGCAGTGGTCAAGAATTCTTAAGGGAAATGGAGGAAGGGCAAAAGAGGAGAGAGGGGAGGAAGGGACTGAGAAGAGAGGAGGGAAGGGAAAAGGTAGCTGGCATGTAATATGTGAGAGAAGAATAAATAAAATAAAATACCCTCCCAAACCTTGTCCCTTACAGACTAAACAACCAGTCAAAACCATGTTTGAAAAATTGTTTAAAATTTGTATTTAAGGGCAAATGTCTTAGTGGGTAAAGATCCATGCTAAGCCTGAGGAGGAGAGTCAATACTCCATGATGGTGGAAGGAGAGAAATGACATCTGTGAGTGGCCCATTCCTTGACCATCACACATACACCATGCTATGTGCAACCCTGCCACAAATCAATGTCTAAAATGTATAATACTTATCTTAAGTTTATTAATCAAAGAAGAAATCCCAGAATTCTAAGTTTTGCAGAAGATTATAAAGCTCTTGGAAGAAATTCAGCATTCTTTAATATAGGCTAACATAACAACCTACTCTTATTGAAAAGGGCTCGGAACACCTTTTAGAGAGGAAGTCACTTACAATAGTCAGCCCTTTCAACCCTTTGCTTACTTTGTGTTTGTTGCAGCAGATTCCTGTTTCCTTTTTTT
>JADRCD010146449.1:0-22063 GCA_019843815.1 Montemys delectorum | reverse complement strand
GTCTCAGAGTAGTTACTATTGGGAACTAAGGAACCAGAAGGAAAAACAGATTTTAAAATTATTTTTACATACATTGATTCCAGTTTGTGCTACCATTGTACCAAGGAGCACGAGGGCATCTTTTGGAATGTGCTTACCTACCAGGGGCCATTCCTCTAAGGAAAACTGACTCTCCTCCTCTCTTATCAACCTCAATAGCCTCTTGTCCCCTAACTAGTGGTGGGAGCTCATAGGCTTCCCCTTCCCCCACAAACCACCACCTGTCCCCCAAATCCACACCACAAATGTTGACTGGCAACCACAGCAGTTCAGAGTCCATGAGGGCAGAATGCTTGTTGTGTCCAGATTGAAACACTGTTTCAATCCAGGCGGTCCCAATCTCTGGCTCTTTCTAGCCTTGCTTCGGGGTTAGCTCTCAAGCTTTGTGGGTGTGGGTGTGATGGTGAGACCTCGTCAATGGATGAGCTCTCTGCAGACACTGACTCTACGCTTTGACCCCTTGTGAGTTTCTGGGTAAACTACTCTCTATTGCACAAAGAAACATCCGTGATGAGGTTTGATGAGGTCTCTACAGGTAGAGAGCTAGGAATTTAAAGGGCATCCTGATAGCAAAGTGATAGAAATAGGTTCACTCACCTGGAGCCTATAAACTTCCCATCCATGCATTCTTGGCCATGTCTTCAGTGCCAGACATGTGTTTCCTTCTATGGAATGGGTCTTAGATCCAACCAGTCAGTGGTCTGTTACCCTCATAACACTGGAGTCACTATTGCACCATGAGCACATCGTGCCATGCCACATTCGACTTTTTAGGTAGGTGCTTGGGATTTGAACTCAGAAACTCATGCTTTCACAGTAAACACTTTTACTTGCTGAGCCATCTCCTGGGACTCTCTAGTTGCTTTCTTCAAGTGCAAATTATTGAGACGTAACCATTGAGGCCAGCATCGTGTTGAGTTAGGAATCGTCTGCACGGGTGTGGCCTGGCTGTCCTCTGGTGAAAATGGGCTGTTAATTCCCAGTCTTACATATGGGCTTGGATCACATGACTGCTAAGCAAGAAGCTCAATAATTTACATATGTTGATACTCTTCCCTATGTTCCCACTCCTGTCTTCCCCTTTAGCTATCTATTCATCCTGATAGTTTCAAGTTTTTTTTTTTTTTTCTACAAAAGATCATGTTACGGACATTAAGAAGCAGCACAAATGCTTGTCCAATAGCTTGTAAGAATATTTCATAAATTCCGGGTGCAAGTAGAGTTACTTTTCTTTAAAGGGAAGCTTACTGGCTTTGGGAGAAAGGAGTTAGCTGATCTTTCATTTCCTCTTCTCTAGACTCACACCTGGCATTGCCATCTTGAGTTTACACTAAAGAGGAAAAGAAACAGGCATCTTGGTGACCTTTAAACCGTAGCGAAGGAGTGAGGGAATGAATAATGGTAAATTCTGGGACAGTCAGCGTGTCAGTGATAAAATTCAGATTAGTGTTTTCACGGACTGCCAATTGAATGGCCCTTTGTCAGTGCCTATGAGAACATTAAAAACTGTAGAATAGATGTAAGGGGGTTGAGGAAAAAGCCAAGCACAGAAGGAACTACCACTTGCTGGAGAAGCTGCCTGGAAACCGGAAGTGGAGGAAGAGCCAGTCGCGTGAGAGCCCGAGGCAAGGCTGGTACGGTGTCGTGCCAGCTCTGGAGGCTCTGGAAAATATCTTGCTCAGTACTGTACACTTCAGGCTCCCTAAATAAATCACTGGGAATTATTTATTCCTGCTGTGTTCTCTAAGCTACTTCCGTCCTACCCCCAGCCTCATCTTATAAGAAGAGTGCGTTCCTTAGAACTGGGTGTCTGGAACATTCTCACTTTCCAAATGTTTCAGTAAGTCGTATCTGAGTCTCATCACTGGGTTTTCTTTTCTCAAGCTGGACAAACCCGAGCGTGTCTCATCTATGCCACATTGCCTTTTGATAGCAATATGGGATAATATCCTTTTTCAGAAGACATTGTTATTTGATGTTTCTTAGCTATGAGTAGATATTTTTGATGCCAAACCCCCAAATAAAAATGCTTCCAAATTAGGGATCTTGTCAGGTATCACAAAGTAAACAGTCAGAGGGAGCTCTATGGTGTGCTGGGTGGAAGGAAATGCCCAGTTTCGCTGCCTTCATTCTGAGCTCCCCTCCTCCCCTCCTGCAATGTTGCTGGATTGGGAAACACAGGTGAGAGATTCATCATTAGTGAAAACACACCTTCTGCCTATCCCCCTGGGCCTCAAAATTTGAGTTAGTCAAAATGTATATACCACTGATCTCATTGCAGGTTCAACTTTCCCTCTCATTAATTTATCTCCCCCTCTCCCTTTCTTTTCCCCAGTGCCCTTTGAAGGAGAGAGCTGATTCACTCCAATCATATCTAGTCAACCTTGCTCCTCTTCCTGTCCCATTCCAATGTCTAGGGAGCATTTTTTTTTTCTTTCAGGATTAAGCACCTGCATCCCCTTGGCCATTTATTTATATAACATTGGTTTTAAACCAATCTTAACAAGCTCCTCAGTTGTCTTTTTAGGTATTTTTTCAGGCCTCACTCACACACAAGCCTCTAAGAATAGGCTGTTTCTGGGTTTCTTTATTTTTGCCATTCCGGTTTTCTGGTAGTTGGTTATCTCAGGTAGCTAAAATCTAGCCTTTACTCTAAAAATGGCATCAGAGTCCCCCCTGCCCTTATTCCTTTATTTTTCCTTTGTCTTTCCTTCCCCTTTCTTTTCTTAACTACGCCTATCTTGTGGAGTCACACTCCTTGGATGAAGAGCTAGGAATACCAGTAGTGAACTGAAATCCTAGCTCTGTAGGCTGCTGATTTTATCTTTCCTGTGAGACAGGGGTCCTAAGAGAAGATTCTGGATGGTGCTCGTGAAGGAGGAGAAGGGGGAGATGAATTTGTAAAGGATCTTAGTGCAGATTTTATGAGGCATGGTGGGAGTTATATTTGGAGAAAGCAACAGATTTCAAAAAAAAAAAAAAGAGATTGGACTTGGGAAATGCAAACTGGATAAACATGGTCACTGGCAGCGGGTGGGGCCAAGAAAGTCTGTATGGCCTGAAGATGAAATTAAGTCTCTCTCTCTTTCTTTAAATAATTCAATAATTAATTTTTATTGGATTTTTAAAATTTACATTTCAAATGTTATCCTCTTTCCCGGTTCCCCCCACAGAAACCCCCCATCCCATCCCTCTTCCCTCTGCTTCTATGAGGGTGTCCCCCACCCACCCACCACCCACTCCCACCTCTTTGTCCTACATTGGGGCATTGAGCCTTCATAGCGTTAAGGGCTTCTCCTCCCATTGATACCCAACAAGGCCATCCTCTGCTACATATGTGGCTGGAGCCATGAGTCCCTCCGTGTGTACTCCTTGGTTGGTGGTTTAGTCCCTGGGAGCTCTGGTTAGTTCATATTGTTGTTCTTCCTGTGGGGCTGCAAGCCCTTTCAGCTCCTACAGGCCTTTCTCTAACTCCTCCATTGGGACCCCCTGCTCAGTCCAATGTTTGGCTGCAAGCATCCACCTCTGTATTTGTCCAGCTCTGGTAGAGTCTCTAAGGAGACAGCTATATCAGACTCCTGTCAGCATGTACTTCTTGGCATCCACAATAGTCTAAGTTTGGTGGCTGTATATGGGATGGATCCCCAGGTGGGGCAGTCTCTGGATGGCCTTTCTGTCAGTCTCTGCTCCATATTTTGTCTCCGTATTTCCTCCTGTGAGTATTCCCCGACCCCTTCTAAGAAGGACTGAAGCATCTACACTTTGGTCTTCCTTCTTGAGCTTCATGTAGTCTGTGAATTATATCTTGGGTATTCCGAGCTTTTGGGCTAATAGTCCACTTATCAATGAGTGTATACCATGTGTGTTCTTTTGTGATTGGGTTACTTGACTCAGGATGATATTTTCTAGTTCCATCCATTTGCCTAAGAATTTCATGTACTTGTTGTTTTTAATAGCTGAGGAGTACTCCAATGTGTAGAAATTAAGTCTTTAGACCAGAGACCCTAGGGTCTTGCGAGCACAGGAATATGGCAGCTGGATTTAAAGGGAGGGAACACAGAAAGAGAAAGACTACGGAGGAAGAAATTAAAAATGCTGCAGCAGTCCAGGCAAGAAAATATAAAAGCCCCTATAGAGGATGGCAGAGGGCAGAAGATGAAATGAAGCAGGACCTTGGACCATTTGGATGGCTTTATGGAGTTGAGAGGTGGGCAGAGTCTCCCAGCCCAGCAAGTTTTCTCTTGTGTGATAGGATGCTCACCATTGAGACAGGTAGTCCTGGAAATGGAGGTTTCATGGGGAGAAGACAGTGACTTCTTGGATCTCATTTAGTCATTGCAGTCCCTATCCATCTTGCCAGGGGAAGCTGATTTCCAGGAAGTTAATTAACATAACTATTCTGACATAAGGAAGAAGTCTCAAAACTCCCATGGAAAAGAAGCTGATCAGAAATAAAAAAAAAAATCAACCTGATTCATTAAAAAAATACACACATCACTAGTGTTTTGTAACACTGATCGGCTGAGTTAAAATAACACAATTTATGAATTTTTTCAGTAGTGTTCTAAATCTTGGGAACCTAGGTAACGTCAGACCTTCCTCCTCCAAAGTAAACTGTTTCCTAGTTTTCCTCATGCTGCTTCAATGGCCAGTAAGCAGCTCCATCATATAGTCTGTGAGCTTCAATTCGGTGGTCAAGAGAGGTCTTCTTTTACAAGATCTTGTGTGACTCTGGAGACTGAAGAACTCTGGCTAGTCACCATAGCAGTCGATGCACACTGTAGTTTCATGAAAAGCTCCTGAGAATCAGGGTACCACACCTCTGGGGCTACCTACAGGCTCCAGCAATCACCTGACTAATTTAACATCTTTCCATCTCGCACTGCTCATCAAGGTTCCAGACTCCTGCTGCCTCAGCCCCCCCCCCGCCCCCCCCCCCGACACCCACCCCCAGCTTATCTGCATGTGTGGAATTCCTAGTAAGAGATGTTTCCCTGAGCTGGTGAGTGGAGTCAGAGGACACACGGACTCTGGTATGAATAGGACCATATGTACAATGTGGATTTTCATAATGACTTTTTCAGTTAAGTATCCAAATCGTTCAATCTTTTTGTTCTCATTTTTACAAAAGGAAAGTGTCTATAGACTACATACTTCTTTTTTTTTTTTTTTTTTTTTTTTTTAAGATTCAAACAGTTGAATAACAACAGTAGCACAGACAGTGTTAAAATCTCTGAAATGTTCAAATCCTCGGGAAACATATCATAGTACTAAGAATTATTAGCCATTTTAATTAATCCATGAGTATAAGAAATAAGAAGTAAAAGCTCACTTACACATCCAAGGAAAGCATATCTATTTGAACTATGATTTGAATATTATGAAATGAGGTCAAATTTCCAAAATTTATGCTCATGGAATTTTTTTTTGTTCGGCTGAGAAGCTCTTCTTTACATTGACCATTAATATGAATTAAATCTTACTTCATCATGAAAACACTAATGATATTTTTTTGGCAAACAGATGCAGGTTTATTTCTTAGGCTATGCTATAATTTTATACCACCACAGAAGGTAGCCTCGTTTTATTTTGAGATTGTTTTATTTTCCCTGGACATTTGGGATGGATAGCTCGGCATAACAAATTATTCTATATGCTCTAGTTTCAAGCGCTTAAAGTGGAATCCAAGTTTTAGCATCAGGAACCAATTAAATGATAGTTAGATCTGACTGAAAAATTAATGGCTCAGAACAGAAACTGTGTAGCATTTTTTCAGTGTTTTTTTTTTTTTTTCCCCTTTGCGTTTCTGTTTTAAATAAAAATCTGGATAGTTACCAGTAAAATACAAAGCGTCATTTTTTTTTTTTTAAGACTCTGAGTTCAAATGGAGCCCCGCCTTGACTTGAAAGTCTCTTAATGATGGCTGCACCCATAGACTGCTGCTAAGCCCTGGGTGTTTATCAGCTTTCACCAGGATGTTAAGAATTTGGCTATAGAAACACAGCACTGTGGGGCAATGAAGGTTCGAAATGCTGAGTGTGATTTGTGTTTAAATAAAGTCTAAAATGAGGATCCTTTTACAATTTCAGAATAGGTTAGTGGCAAGAAGGTCTCATTTTTTCCTTTAGAAATCAACCAGACTCATTGATATTTTGTACTAAGGATATATAAACTTGCAGAAAAAAAACCTGTTGATGGTCAGCTTACTGCTTTGAATCTTGTAAGTGTGCATTGACAGAGCCTGGCAGCCTTAGGCGGTATACACAGCCACCTCTAGTTCTAGTGCTGGTACACTAGGGCTCAGACATGAACATCTGGCTGCTGTTTCAAGCACTCTACACAGCAAGCTAACATAGTACCTTTAATATGGCTCTAATCCAGACCTATCAGTAGTTACTTAGCTTGCTGTACATCTTCTGTTTGTCGCTTTGCCAAAAAAGATTTCATGGGTAGCAATATCAGAAGCATTTTTTATAATTAAATTATTGTCGCTTTCCTGGGGAAAAAAAATCCCCTTGCATTTGCAAAGACCGAGTGCGTGCTCATTTCCTCACACCCTACTTGACTTGCGCTCTGTGAAGGCCCTTTTGGCTGTGACTCTTCCTCCCCTAATGGCCTCCACACCACAGTTCATTTTGGTTGGGTTTCTCCAGCCATCATTTTTCAGAGACAGTCAAAATCCCTAAATGACGACAGAAGTCATTTGATCTTGAGGGGGCAAGAAATAAAAAAGAGAAATAGGAATTTCTCTTGGACTCTTTCTATGGATTTCTAAGAGAGGTTGTGAGATAAGAATAAGGTCTGTGTTTTCATGCTGGAACACACCTCCCTAAGCTTTTCTCCAAGGAGCTAAGGGAATGCATTTGCTGTGTGGAAGGGACTCATTCTTCTAGAGTCACACACATTTTTCCTTCTTCTGCACAGGCTTGTGATTTGTACTTACACGTCTGTCCATGCCTTCTTCATTTGTGTAGGGCTTGTGACACTGGTTCTTTGTGGCCCAGTGACTACTACCCACAGCAGGTGCTCACTGTGTGCTTGCTGGTGAACAGATGAACCTTTGTCATCATGGTCCTTGACTCCTGTGGTGTGAGAGCCACACCTCTCTCTTCCTCAGCTCTGCTCGGGCCTTGGGAAAGCTGACTGCAGTTGGCTGAGTTTCTCAGGCTCCCATGTCAAAATATCTCTTTTGATTTGGACAACAAAAGACAACGTTGGGAGACTGTAGGGTAGCAGAAAGGAAATTAAAAAAAAAAACCTAGCCATTACATCACCTATGTAAATTCTTTATAAATTTTGTTTTAATCATGCAAAGGGTGATCAGAAGGGAACTATCTCTCTTAACCCTTAAAGATGCTTGATGAAGAAGGAATTGCAGCAGGGCATGGCTGTTCATGGTTGTAATCTCAGAACAGGAGATGCTGAGGCAGGACAGACCAAATTGTAAGCCTAAGCTCAGTCTGAGCTATGTTGTGACTCCTTGTCTCAGAAAGAAAAAGAAAGAAAGGAAGAAAAAAGGGAAAGAAAGAAAGAGAAAATGAGGAATTACATTATCCCTCAGAAGCATATATAATGGGCAAAGATCTTTGCTCATATTGTACAATCTCTGAAGGGCAGACTAATAGGCTCTCTCTCTGTGTCTCCATGTCTCTGTATCTCTCTGTCTCTCTGTCCTTGTCCCTCTCTGTCTCTCTGTCTCTGTCTCTGTCTCTGTCTCTCTCTCTCTATGCCTTTTGTTTCTACTTTTTAGGAATACCTGACCTGTGTATATTGTCATGGTTTTCTATCTGTCCTCCTAATTAGAATTCTGGCAGCCTATAGTAGTCATATTCTGTTACCATGGAAGTCATTGGTAGAGTTGGGGCTGTCCATGGGTTCCCACCATGGTTGATAGCAACTCACACTGACAGAAAAAAATAGGAGGTTCTGACAAAGATAGCGTGTGACCACTTTCTGAAGATAGGAAAACAATGCTTTGTGGGCTGATTAATATCTATCATATAATACTTGGATAGCTACTGGGGTCAGCATAATAAGTGGGCAAATACGGTTAGACAGCACCCTAAACTCTATAACTTTAAAATTTAGTTTTATAAGAACTTCAGATCAACTAAAATTTACTGTATCTATTTTTCTCCTTTCTAAGCTTTGTGGCCCATCTATGCATTTTGTTGAAAGATGAGAAAGAGATGACGTGTGGCTTGCATCCGATTGAGAGTTATGGGTTCTCTTCTAAATAAGCTTGAAGTTCACATGTATAGCTAACTAACAAAGAACTCCATATTTGAGTCAGCAGGACCCTCTTGTGCATTTTATTCTGAAGCCCTGCAACACTTAGACACCTCTGGCCACCAGGGACTGTTCTAATGTATTGGCATGCACAATTAATAAAACAAGACATTTCATAGCTAGTCTGATCTTGAGCATGATCGTTCTGTGTTTAGTCAGGGTAGTCAAATAAAACTTCTTTTGGGGGAGAATAGGCATCTCTGCAATAGTAGTAGTGTATACTGTAACATTTCACACTAAATAGTTGGGGTTCTCATTAAAGTTTTACATCTAGAACATTATCTCGGTGTGCAGTGAACACTTAGGGTTAAAATTTCCCATGACTTTCTATGCTATATAGGCTTCTATTAGGTATTCTGTTCTCATTTGATAAAAGCTCTTGCTCCAAATACATGCCATTCTGTCATAATGAGCTTCGGTATCCACTGGACTTTGCCTGGATTTTGGAGGGTGTGTTGGCAGGGAGCTATTCAGCACCTCCTTAGCTTTCTCTTGAGATTCTAATTTCTCATCTGGTAATCACGCATCACATGTTCATTTCATCCTTTCTTCTTAGGTTTCACAAAAAAAAATGCCAAAGGTAAAGGTTTTTGAAAAATGAAGAAACACCCGAACGTATTCTGTTTTTAAACTCGAAGATCCAAAGAGAAAGAGATAATGCAAACTTTTGTCTTTGCTTCACCTGGTAGTAACCAGCTCAGCTGAAATCGGGTATTCCAGGCTTCATCTGGAAGCAAATTTCTATAGTTGAGTCATAAGCCCCTGAAAAATGGGGTTTATAAGGAAAATGTAGAAAGACCCTCAAATTTAGGACAAGGCACAACCATAATTTTACAGGCATTAGACTCCTGAAATAACTTTGTATGAAGATTACACTGGGATTTGTCCCCCATTTTGTAGAAAATGCTTAATGGTGAACTATATTTTATGCACACAAAAAGACTTATTTCATAAGACAAGGGGCTCAAGGACTTTCATTCCAATATTCAACAATACTATTACTAAAGGGCTCTTTCCTTCTACTCTGATAATTGAGTGATCTTAAGTGATATTTAAAAGAAAATACCACTCCACTGAACTTACGTGTACAGATGATATGTGACAGAACAGGTGAGAATTTTAAGTGCAAGGTATTCCATCTATATTATTTGGTATGCCGTGAAACAGAATTGATGGATTGTGATAACATCTTAAATATTCTGCTCTGTACCAACCAGGGAAATGAGTTTTTATTTTTGTTTGTGGCAAGCAATAGCTGAAGCTCTAACATTTTAGTGTGCAGTAGAATATTGTGTCTAAAGTAAAATCTCTAATTCTGGGCAATTCTTGGGTTTCCTTTCCCATTTCTTTTAGACTAAAAAGGGAAGCATGCTGCTCAAAACTTAACATATAAGAATGTTCAGATTTTCAAACTACGTTTTGGTGATTTTAGCTTTTTCTTTTTTAAGAAAGGGAAGCAGAAAGTTCCAGCCTTAGTTTAAAATTTACTTCTTCACATATCTGGTTCAAGTATAGTTTCTATAAAAATATAAAGGCACGTCTTTGGAACATTGGAATTATTTTTAACTGACAAGATGCATCAATTGTGCATAAATACTTATATTTCTAGTGCTTCTAACTGACAAAGTGCATATATTTATTCTGAATAAATGGTTATGGTGTTTTCAAATATGTATGCGCTATTGAATGGAGATCAAAGTTAGACAGAAGCTGTGGTAACCTGGAAGAAAACTCACCACTTATGTTTGGCATACAAAGGGGAGGGACCTTCTTAGGGTTCTGAGTCCTTCACTACAGGTCCTGGATAACTCCAGTTACTGTCAGAATTGAATAGAAGTGTCAGGCACCCACTTGTCTACAAAGATGGCAGGATGGTTTTGTGTGGTTGAAAAGGGCATACATTTTCAAGGCCAGGTACGTAAGGAGAGAAAATAGAAGAACAGACCAACACCACTGCCCAGCTCTTTACACAAATTGCTAAACTTTTATGGAAATGTACATGAATGTTAGTGAAGGTTATGATGCTTAGCTGTTGTACATTTTAAAAATCAGTCCCTTAAGTGGTTTTGGTTATTATTCTGTTGTTTAATCTCTTGACAATAGCGCTTTGTTTTGTTTTTGTTTTTTAAGTAGGATTTGAGACAAGGTCATGTTTTCTAGTCTATGTTATCCTCCAACTCCTTAAGTATTTTTTTTATTAGATGTATTCATTTTATTTTATGTGAGTGTTTTGCTTGTATGTATACATGTATGCCACGTGCCTGCCTGGTGTCTGCAGAGGTGAGAAGGGGGGACAGAGCTCCTGGAACTGGAGTGAGGGATGGTTGCAAATCATGGTGTGATTACTGGAAACCCAACCTGGGTCCCCAAGAGCAGCGAGTGCTCTTACCCACAGAGGCATCTCTCTAGCCTCTAGCCTCCAAGTTTTGATCTTCCTGCCTCAGCCTCTTGAGTGATGGCATCAATTGTGTGAGTCCTCATGCCTGGCTCTCAGTGTTGTTTTTGTAGTAATTGTCTTTCCACTTTGAGACTTGTCTAGTTTGTCTTTATGGAGTCATGGGTTTGAAGTCTCGAGTTCTGCCTCAACTTCCACCTCCAGAGTTCTGAGATTGTAGGTGTGTACCATCATGATACAAAATAAATTATTATTATTTTTAAAACAGTAGTAGAGATGGGAGTAAACAGAATTTACTCCTGGAAGCATCTCTCCTATCTGTTCAGGTTGTTGGAATGGGTCCAGGCAGGAATCCCCATTTTTCTGGTCACCATGGGAGTGTGAAAGAATGGTCCCCTTTAGATATTTTTGTCCTTATTTTTGGGACCTGTAAGTGTTAACTTTTTGGAGAAAATGTCTTTGGTTTCATGACCAAGAGATTATTATAGGTTATCTGAATAGGTAATTGCAAATGTCCTCACAAGTGGGATAGAGATAGACTAGACACACAGAAGGCTGTACAAAAGTTGACCTTTACTAGATCCAGTGTAATAAGTACTCTGCCACTAGATCTGAAGGGTTTCCAGTCTACGCACTAGAAGTAACTTTGTACAGTCCTGCTTACTACGATCCTCTCAAGGATCAAGATAACAGTGTAGGTACCCAGCAATGGATAAATTGAAAAAGAAATATTGTACATATAGATTATGGAATATTCTTTAATCTTAAAGAGAGAGAAACCATGTCATTTGCAAGAAAATGGATGGAAGTTAAGCACATTAAACAAAGTAAGCTGAGCTGGACAAAGACCATATGAATCTTCTCCCATGTGGAATGTAAAAAGGATGATATGAAAATAGGATGGGATTATTAGAGAAGAGGAAGGGAACGGAGATACAAAGGATAGTAATTGGGCTAAGTGTGGTCCAAGTGTGTTATATTCGTACGTGAAAATAAAGAAGTGATTTGTTTTGTATAATTAAGTTAATTAAAAAGAACTAATTAATTAAAAGGAAACATCCAGCTCCTCTGCATATATTCTGGCTTTTTAGTTTAGTATTTTGATGGGACTTCTGAGTGTGTGACCTTCCAGCTCCTCTGTATATATTCTGGCTTTTTGGTTTAGTATGTTGATGGGACTTCTGAGTGTGTGAATGAGTGGTCTCTGATTCTTGTGCCTTCTCTCAGGGCTCTTTACCTTTTCTTGGTTTGCTTTGTGCAGCTCCAATGTGATAGTTTTGTTCTATCTTACAGTTTATTTTGTTATGCTTTGTTGTTATCTTTCAGAGGCCTGCTCTTTTTTTTTTTTTTTTTTTTAAGGGGAGACAGAAAGAGAGTGGATCATGATTGGAGGGGAGGTGGGGAGGAGCTGAGAAGAGAAGGGCGGGGGGACTGCAGCCAGGATGTAGTGTATGAGAAAAGAATCTATTCCTAATAAGAAGGGAACAGAAACTCAATAAAAAGATGTAGGACAAACAGACTTAGGTATGCATTGGAGAGCCAGACTCTCCAATGGAATGAATGTAGAAGAGGCAGGTAATAGGGTTTCGGGGGGGGGCAACTAGCTACATCCCTGGGAGGGGCTGGTTCAGATGCTATGGCAAGAGTGAATTTCAGTTGCAATGTCATTGTATGTATTTTTCACAGTGACCACAGGTAACCAACACAGTCTTGTCCCAACAGTGGGAATTTTAACTTGTTCTTAGGTCACAATTAGGAATGTCATTTGACAAATCTCAGGAGAAGGGAGTGTTTTCAATAACTACACCCCTAATGACCACTTTTAATTTTCTGACTTTAAATTATTTTACCTTTTTAGGTAATAAAGCAACAAGAAATCCAAGGAGAAAGGCTCATGATATAGTCCATAGACACATGTGGCTGAGGCAGCAGAATCACTTGGAGTTCAAGGCCAGATTGAACTATATGGACTATATTTAAAAAAGAAAAAAAGAAGAGAAAAAAGAAAAAAAAATCATGCTTGCTTGAGATTCATTCAGAGTCCTTCATGAGTGCAGAGTTTGGACAGCATTTGGGACCTTCTCATGGGTCCTGATGCACATTCATGCTAGTGGTACACTGTAGATTTCAGTTACCAAATAAAGGTGACTTATGGGGCTTCACCTATCCACGACTGACTTCCAGACAAGGTGATGTTCCTTCTGGATTCCCAGGTCTTTGATACCACACATGTATGTTGAACCTTGGATCCAGCTCAGCTGCTTTTGTGTCTGCTCACAAGATCCATTTATGGAGACACAGAGCCGAGTATTGGATCTTGCAGCAAGGACACTGAGAAGAAAAGAATGGCTCAGTAGATAAAGGGGCTTACTGCCAAAGCTGATGACTTGAATCTAATCCCTGGGATGCATAGGATGGAAGGCAAGAACTGACTCCTGAAAGTTTTCTCGGATGTCAGCAGACATACCATGGCATGCATGCACACCTACAAACAGCAAACAAACAAATAAGCGATCTCAGTTAAAAAATACAAAAGAAGAATAAATAGAACTCTCCACAAATAGAGCCCAACAATAGGATGGATTTTCTTTATTTTCATCTTTCTTGACCGGATATGGCAGTCTGTCTATGCTCAGCATAACGTCCCTTCTCTTCCCTGCTGTATTTTTATATTTGCCCATAGAAGTTATTGCCTTCCATCATACAATGTCATTAATTTTCATTATACCTTTTTAAAAATTCGGTTTCCTCTGACTAGAATATAAGATGGTAAGATCTTTCTTTTGCTTAGTGGTGTATTTTAAATCCTTGACTATCTGGGACATATGGACCTCTGTAAACATTTGTTCAGTGAGGGAGGAAAAAAACGGACTCTGCAGTGTGTAAAGGGGTCAATAGTTTCCTTTCATATTTCTAATGAGCTATGATAAGTGCCTATCTCTTTGAAAAAGTCTAAGACAAACAGATTTTTGAAATGATCCATTTTAGGATTAAAATACTTTCCTTGCTTCCAGTTTTGCTCAAAAAATTAAACACGTAACAAAGCCTGCACTACCCACGGAGCAGCACTGTCTGAAACTGTTCATCACTCTTTATTCAATTCCTTGTCATTCTTCAGTGAGCCATAGCCCTTTTTGTGCTGTCTGATGCTGAGAAGCCAGTCCCCACTGGCAAGAGTCTTGCCTCATTCATCTTTTTGCCTCTGTCCGAGGTGGTCTTACTCCCAACCCTAGCTTCTTTACCGAGCAGCTTTTCGTAGCATTTTTAGAACAGATATCTTCTCTTCATGGAGAGTTCCAGGGTCATTGTGTCAGAGTGTTTTTTCTTTTCTTTTTTCCCCCATGATTGGTTTGATTTTGTACCTCCAGGGACACTGGACATGTCTGGATATAGTTGTGTCAGCCACACAATAGAAGGGAGATGTCCTGCTTCAGTTTTTACGAGAAGAGGCAAGGATACTTAATTTTCTGTGGTGTGTGAGACCAGCCCCACAACAGAACATCATTGGCTTGTGAGGGACAATGTGCCAAGCCTGGGTAGCTTCCTAGAGGTAAAGCAGGCCTTCCCTCACCCAGCATACCTCACCCTTGGCACTGTGCCCATCCATATGACTCATGGAGGACAACATCACTCATTCCCTTGTTTTTGAGCAAACACCTTTCCCTTATTAAGATGAAAGGATGCTATAAGGCCTGAAATAGCAAGTGACACTGTAGGGAACGTGGTTTGGAGGTCACTGTCCCTTCTGACCAAACTCGTTTTCTGGTTGTCTTTCCACTCTAGTCACACAGAAGCTTCTGGGATGAGAGATCTCTCTTTGCCTTATTCACTTAACATCCGAAGCATCTGTTCTGGAACCTACACAAACACCTCGGTCACCATGCCCTTACCCCCCTCCCCCCCACACACATTATTTCTATCTCTCAGCTATCTTTTTATTTTGTCCCAAAGTTTCATATAAGTTTTCTTTTTACCATAGACTAGGTTCATGGCATCCATGGAAGTTAAAAATCACTATGTCTGTGAAGAGGCCTCGTGGAGATGTTACTTTCATCTTTGAGTCCTTGATCTTCCAAGCCTGTAAAAAGAAGGCAAACTAATTCTTCCTCCAAGAGATGCCTTGGACACAGAAGGAGGTGATACAGGAGGGAAGCACTCAGATCAAGAAGGCCACATGCATCTGTCTCCCTGGCCGTCGCTATTGTTATGTTTATTGTTGCCAGCTATACTTACAATATAAAATGCACTATTCCAACCATTTAAGTCAGCAGCCCTAATTATAGTGACATTGTGTGACTGTTATCATTAGTGCTGCCCTTTGAATCTGTGTTTTAATTCTTTGGGTTTCTCTGTGTTGTGGTTCCTACCCTCGTCCCAGTAGATCCCTCAGGTAACAGGCATCATCAGATTGTCCGAGATTCATGTGCTTTATTGCTTGATACATCTACAAGGTTGATGGCTCACCCCTACGCCTTGTATCACAATCAGTTTACCTTCTGTGCATTAAGTTCTCCATAGATTTGTTTCCAATAGCATCTTAGGAATATGGCACACATTTTATTCTCACTGTGTGCCTAGCAAACACAGGCATGGAAAGTGTATGTCAATCTACTCTCACCTTCGTCTTCATAACACACGTCACAGAAGATGGTGCAAGTCATAGAAGAAGTTAATTCTAAAATAGAGGCTTACTTGCAAATCACCAAAGTAAAGATTTATTACAGGGATCAGAAGAATAGAAATCTGATTTGATAATAATTTGACTAACTATTAAGAATTCGTCAAATACCTTGAAAGACTCCTTAAAATACCAAGGTTTAAAATAAGATCTAAATATGGGCCAAGGATTTTTCCCAACGGAAAAAAAAATCCTGCTCACTTAATTAAGCAACTTTAAAATGTTGTCAGTACGACTGTTTAAATATAGTCTCTCAGGACTCTGAAGGACAAGGGGAAAAATGCTAAGGGCTTAGGAGAAATGGTATTTCTCAGAAATCTCCTTTGGATTATATGCAAAGTGGAAAGCTAATCATCCTGCAACTTTAAAAGGCTGATGGTCTATTAGTGACCTTTCGTGAAAGATTTCAAGAGGTTAGATTTGTTGGGAAACATTCATTAAGAGCAATTTTGTGTTGTGAGTCTTACAGCCTTTTTACAAGAAAACTCCTGAAGTAACTGAGTAATTAGGTGGGCAGTTGTCTGAACCAGAGTTTCAAAAACACCTGAGTGTACAGGGATCAGTCAACTACAGGAGGCAGCTTACAACTCGCCAGTGGAACTCCAGTTCTGGGAGATCCAGTGTCTCTTGGTCTTTAGGGGAACCTGCATCTATGCATTCAAGCACACAGAAACTCATGAAGGCACACATATGTGCACATAATAAATAAATAAATAGATTTTTTTTTAAACAGGAGTTCACAGTCTGGAAAGACAGTTTTATACATACATTTGTGTCACACATTTTGGTATGACACAAAATCAGCCTCATTAGGTCTTGGAACCTGTAGCTTCCAAAAGAGAAACAAATAGGCCAACAGGAGACTCCACATGACTTTTTGTTCAAGAGAGCTAGCTATGCTTAGAACCATATTATCTGAGCTGAGTGGACTTCTCTCTAAGAGTACACTATAATTCCTCAAGACCCTGCACATAAGACTCCTTTAAGGTGCAGGATCCCTCTTTCTCCCTGCTCCATGGCTGGTCAGCTTCTGCTTGGGAATGCTGCAGGAGAGACCCGTGCCAGGAGACCAGTTTCCTTGTACAGGACATTTGTGTGACAGAGCTCACACTTGGGTAGACATTGGCCTGAGACTTCTTGAGAGCCTCTTCTTCAGTTTAGGTACACTGGTACACTGTTCTGTGGGAGAATTTCATCAGCTAAAAATCTGCCAGGGTTTCCATTTACTAAATTGGTATTTGATGGTTTTGGAACTTAACAGTTACTTTGTATTGCTTTCAACAGAAAATAAAGCACATATGTTGACATCAGGTGTGATTTCCTTCCTTCCTTCCTTCCTTCTGTCCATCTGTCCTTCCTTCCTCTTTCTTTCCCTCTTTCCCTCCTTCCTTCCTCCCTCCCTCCTTCCCTCCTTCCCTCCTCCCTCCCTCCCTCCCTCCTCTCCTCCCTCCTCCCCTCCCTCCTTCCTTCCCTCCCTCCTCTCCTTCCTTCCCTCCCTCCTCTCCTCCCTCCTTCCTTCCCTCCCTCCTTTCCTCCCTCCATCCCTCTTACCCTCCCTTCCTCTTTCCCTTCCTTCCTTCCTTCCTTCCTTCCTTCCTTCCTTCCTCCCTTCCTTCCTTTTTTTCTTCTTTCCTGTTTGTTTTTGAGACAGGCCTTCTCTATGTAGCCCTGGCTGTCTCAGAACTCATTGTGTAGACCAGGATGGCCTCGAACTCTGAGATTCGATTGCTTGTGTCACCCAGCTGCCGGGATCAAAGGTGTATGCTATCATCTCTCCGCTTAGATGTGATTTTCTTTAGCTGAAAATGTATGATAGTGACTTTGTAAGAGAAACAAACAAAAGTATCTTTGATGTGATTCTCAGCTTGTTTACTGTTAGCTACAATCACTTTTTACAAGGTTGGGGTCATGGTTGAATGGAGTCTGGGTCTGGGAGAAGCCCTTTCCTAGTGTGTATGGCTTGTGTTTCTGTCCAACATTTCATAGGCAGATCTGAGACTCTGCTGCTACAGGGAAAAGTGATGACAGAGTGAGGACTTGCATGGTGACAATATAGGGAAAAACTATATATGACAGATGGAAGTAGAGAAGGCAGAAGAGAAGCTAGAGAAGTTCCCATTTCCTGATTGCTGGTTGAACACTTGAAGATAAGCCTGGAGCTATGCAGAAGCATTTAGCAGAGAGGCGGCTTCTGGGCTCTTCTCTCCTGTCCTACCCCAACCTTTTGCATGTGTACCCATTTGACCTGTTCTATCATCCCCTGCTTTCCATATCCCCAGTGACATTATGTTCCAGTCACTGTCATAAAGCTTCTCATTTGACTCCTTATGAAGCAAAGGATTTCAAAAATGTTTGTGGTCTGTCTTAGCACGTATCTAGCCCAGCATCTAAGCACAGGGTTTGGCCCACTTATGTTTATTCATTTTTTGAAAATGACATTATCATCTTATTATTTCTAGGTTCCAACTATGGAAAAGAAAAAAGGTAACATCATGAAGCATCAGTGCATGTCTAGGTGACAGAGGGGGTGAAGTTTGCACAGAGAAGTAGAGTATCATAATCGTAGAAAGTTAACAATTAGCACATTATTTAGAATACTCCAAGCCTAGGCTGTGGGCATAGCTCAGTGGCTGAGCACCTGTCTAGCATCCATGAGGCTCCAGGTTCAATCTGTGTTAGCAGTATGTACCAATCAATGGAAACCCACCAGGGACAAATTAAAAGGCCCCCCTCTGCTGTTTTAAAAGAAGCAATTTGGGATAGTTTTTAGAGATAGTTGGATGGTATATATCTTTTAAGACAGAAGTATTAATATGAATTTTATTTTCCTTATCTGTCTGTGACTGCCCTTAGGCTATGAACTATTTAAAGGAAATACCCAGAAGTAGAGGACAAGCCAGGCCCTTGTAACCCCCACAAAGTTACTAGTTCCAAATAACTGATGTCCTTACCGTGACCAAGCCAGAACACAATGGTTTTTCAGGAAGCATTCTCTGAAAGGTTTCTAAAGGGATTATTTTCTTTGAATACCACAAACATTTCTGAAAGAGCAGTTAAAAATTAATTATCACTCCTGCGAAAGTTTACATTGAAAAGCAGTCATTCATTTGAGTTAGTAAAGTTTCTTTTACTGATTCAATGGGTAGATAGATGTCCCCTTTCTGTGCTATTCCAAAAACAAATACTTTAAAAATGTCAATTAGATATATCTCTATATAATATACCATCGATCTGCTCTTTAATAAAGTCTAATTAAGATTCCATTGCAGTGGTAAATGGAAGCTACTCCTTCTGACAGTCTGTGTACCTGTGCCGGCCAGTTTCATTCTGGTTCTTGTTATATCATGTCTTTGAGAGACAATTCTTTAGATTGCAATTCATGTCTGCCTCAGCGAGTGACTTCTGGGACAATATATTCTTGAGTGTTTCCTGGGGCCTCTCAATTAAGTGCAATTTAGTAATAAGAGTTTCTTTGGTTACTGGACTACTCTCTGAAGTTTTTGAAGTCTACAGATCTAAACCATAAAATTGCTGATGTAACCCAAAGTATAAGAGTTGAATTTCAGTGGTAAAACCAGGGTTGAAATTCATGGTTGTATTTCTTTTCATGAAATGGTGGATTTACCGCCTTCTCTGATTGCTTGGCCATTTCTAATGAGTCGGAATTAGTTGGGTTTCCCTCCACCAGTGAAAGTTTAACTTTTGAAAACACAGCGGAAAGCACATTTAGATGTCTGGTCTCAGATACTTATCTTTCAGTCAACCTAACATTTTTTGATTGTTTCTGTATTGTTTGTTAATACTTTTCCTTTTTTGCTTTCTGTGGTCACAGTAGGCAACATGACCAATTACTAAACTGGACAGGAAAGAGGTTATTTCATATCATTGCTTGTAGTCCATTGTCAAGGAAAATCAAAGCAAGAATTCAAGCAGACAATGACTTCCCCTCATGATGGTCTGTGTTTGGGGTATGCAAGCCAAGTACCCTCTCCTCCCTAAAACTATATTTGAAAACAAAAATAATTTAAGCAAGGCGAGAACCTCCGTAGATCAAGAACTTGAAGCAGAAACTATGAAAGAATGCTGCTTACTGGTTTGTACACAGGCTAGTGGTCAGTTACCTTCTCTACACAGCCCAGATCCTTCCCAAATATTAATATACCAAGATTACTCTTTATGACAATTAAATATAAACATTTATCTATTTTTATTTATTTATCTTATTTATTTATTTAGTGTTTTAGAGGCAGGGTTAGCTGTATATCTCTGGCTAGAGACCTTCCTGCCTCTGCTTCCTGAGTTCTGAGATTGATGGTGTGTGTCTCGGCTGCCCAGCTAGTTACTATTCTTATTACTGCAACAAAATACCAGACTGAAGTAACTTCAGCAAGGAACAGGTCGGTCAACTCCATTTACAGTGGATCCTTCTCACCTCAGTTAACTCAATACAGAGAGTCCCTTGTGGACATGTCAGAAATTTGTTCCCATGGTGATGTTAAATACCACCAACTTGACAAGAGTAGCTATCACATGATTAACTAGAGAGCAGAAAATTGTTTTCTAAGTACCTGTGCTTATACTCAAGACAGAGCAGCTCCCAGCCTTAGTCATAGAAGGCTCTCTATAGTGAACGGTTGTGAACGCAGTGACTTCCGCTTGCCTCAGATGCAGAAAATAAGCAACGAATGTAGGCCCAGCCTAAAGAAATTACTACACCACACCCTTGAAGGCTACTAAACACTATTTTCTAGTCTTGATCCAACTATTGAAACCATTTACTTTCATTAACATTCACAGAGCTAGATAAGACCAGTTTTATCAACAACTACCAAAAGAAGGAGGAGGAGATTATGGGGTCCTAACCTTTTGAACTATTGGCTACTGCTAGATTCTGGAAAGGGGTACACACTGACTTTAGTTGTGTATCCTCTGTTGAATCTATAAGGCTCTAACAAATAGCTCTCAACCCACAGTCCTCCAGATGGCCTTGGTTAATCTTTGTAGGTCATAAAACAAAAGGAACAGATAGGACCTGGAAAGAGGTTTGTGGGGACTGGGGAAGGAAGATAACGATGATGTGGAGGTGAGAGTGGACATTACACAAGGCATACATATGTACAATTGAAAAGAAAAACAACAATTAAAAAGATCAACCATCACAATTATGCTATTTCACAGCACTGATAGAATCTTACTGATAGATCATTGAAATATGCCACTATATTATTTCATTGATATGTATAGTGGAAATATTCTCTATAATGAGCTTAATGTTAACTTAATTTCACATACCTGGCCCTAAGTATGTTTTCTGTTTATTGTATCCAAAGGAATTTGTTATCTCCTGCCAAGAGAAAACATAGTGGTTCAAGGATGAGTTGTACAGCTTAGTTGATGTCACAGTATAATGTTGACGATAGAGTCTAGCCTCCATGTCCAGCGACTGAGTGAGCCTCGATGCTAATGGAGCAGTGGGTGAGGCTTTGTTTCATCCTATAGAAGAGGAACATTCCTGGGAGCAGTGTTCTTAAGGGGCTAACATGACCGTCACATCAGTAGGATGTGCAGGTGGTTAGGGTTCTGGAGTTGTGGAGCTCTGGGATGGGGAAACTCCTCTCAGTGGTGATGAACGGGAATTTCAGCAGCAGAATTGGGTCTACTTTGTCCCAAGACTGGACTAGGTTCATCAGCATTGATGCCTGAAGCTGCTCATCAAGGTACCCTGAGGAGGAAGCATCCCTGGACTGTCTGGTGAGTCTCCCTTACAACTTCAAGAACAAGGAACAAGAATGTCCAAGTAATGGCATGCTGAAATGTCCCAGATAGGAGGACTAACCTAGGGTCAGGATATTGTCTCCTGGAATGGAGCAGATGCCTGCGTAGGACCTATTTAAGAGGATCTGTGGCGTTGATAAAGGTCTTTTCAAAATGAATCATTATGCTTATAAAGGGATGATTTCTTTTCAAGATGCCAAGACACTTGTTGATACAGATTCTCCCAGAGCCTATAAAACTTCCTGACCTTTTGACATCTTGGAAGTGGATGAATTTCTTTATGATTCCTGAATATTCTTTGGTTGGTAACAGACCATCTCTGTTTCTGTCTTTCTTTAGGCTACCTGGCAGAAATGGATAAATACACTGAGTTTATGAGGTATGCAAAGAAGCTGGCTTATGCAGACAAAACTGTGTCTTCCTTGATGTGACTTTTATCTCATTCAACATTGAGCAGTAGCGCTGAATGGGGTCAGTGTAGGTTTCTCTTACTGATGACTCCTAGTGTCTCTGGAAGAACTGGAGAAGCTTTTTCAATTGTCGTCAAATTTCTGTTGAGTCTACCAGCTGGTTTGTCACTAAATGTAACTTTAATATTAATATAGCTTTAGTCTTATAAAATGTTATAAAGGTAATGTAAAGAGTCTCCATGTAACCCTCGCCTCATTGCTTTTGCCGTTAGCATCACATCTACTGATTATGTGGTCTATTCGTTATAATTCACAGGATGGAATTGATACAAAATTTACCTTTAAGAATATTCCTCTAGTTTTTGCATACCACCCTTTGAATGTTTGTTTTTTTTTTTTTCAAAAATTTGATTTAGAGTATAACATTCCACATATGGGCAAACAACTATGTTGTGAGGGCAGAACCCTCAAGGGGAT